>VZRQ01002381.1:435938-482689 GCA_013397975.1 Machaerirhynchus nigripectus | reverse complement strand
CCCCCCCCCCCCCCCCCCAAACCTTAGCTATTTAAATAAAAAGGTACTTCCTCAGTTAGGCATACTCAGTTTTCTCAATCAAAGGTATGAAGGATTGAAATGGATATCTTAAAATGTAATTGAGAGTATTTATCACTTTTTATATCTAGGCAAAGAGCAGATCATTAAATAAGCTGGAGTAAGGATGGGTTGGATCTCAGGAGGCTGCCTCATGGTTCTTTGCATTTTCGGAGTTTCAGTGGATCCAAGGAGGTGTTTTGTTACTGCTGCAAAGGCTTTCCCTGTGTGTTTATGTTTGCCCAGTTTTACTGCCCACTAATTTTTCAAGCTACCTCTTGTGCCATTGTGAAATATTGCAGTTTATGAATTTTGGAAAAACATTTACAAGAGAAATTAGGCAAAGCAAGTTCATGGCTGTTATGGTTAATTAACATAATATAAAGAACAAATAAGCAAATGTCTTTCTAGACGAAAACCATATGGAAATGAAAATGAGATTTAGTGCCATTTTATCATAGAATCATAGAATGTTTTGGGTTGGAAGGGACCTTAAAGATCATCCAATTCCAACCCCCCTACCATGTACAGGGACACCTTCCACTAGACCAGGTTGCTCAGAATCCCATCCAGCCTGGCCTTGAACACTTCCAGGGATGGGGTATCCACAAATTCTCTGGCCAACCTGTTCCAGTGTGTCACTGCCTGCTGAATTCCTTCCTAACATCTAATCTAAACCTGCACTCATTCAGTTTAAAGCCCCTTGTCCTGTCACTCTCAGCCCACATAAAGTCCATCTCTCTCCTTTGTATGAGCCCCCTTTAGGTAGTGGAAGGTGCTGTAAGGTCTCCCTTCTCTTCTCCAGACTGAACCACTCCAACTCTCTCAGCTCTGAGGTGCCCACCTCACAAAAGATGTGTCTCTTAACCTGTTTTCAAAAGAAAAAGCACTAAGTAGTTACTGTAAAAAGAAGGTAAATCACTTTAAATGGACAGCAGATTTTTCTGCTGGTAATTCCCAAGTGGAATAAAGCCAGACAATGTTGACAGTTCTGTGGTGTTGGAAGGGAAGGGAAGGGATACTGCTTTAACAGATTTNNGGGAAAGGATTCTGGTTTAAAAGATTTTTTTTTTTTTTTTCAGAAGGTGTATGTACTGGTTACTTCAGGAAGGTAATAAAAATCAATATGCCACAAGGGAAAATAAATAGTAATTATAATTTCTTATCTAACAACAGAACAATGAACATCAGAGATGAAATAAACAGGCCATTTATAAGTTACTGTAAGATTTAGAAAGACAAACTAATTTTTTATTAACTAGTAACAGTAAAGTCTGCATCTATCAGGATACCTGCTGACAGATTTATTTTTGAGTTTAACAGGAGAATATATTTTTAGAAAAGGGCAATATATTTTTCTTGTAATTTGGAAGTTCAGCAGGAAGAAATAACTCAGTCTTTCAAAAATTCCTACTGCAGTGATTAGTTTTATGAGCACAAGATTTTACCAAGATTAGTGCTCAGCAAATGTTAAAAAAGAGAGGTTTGCTTTTTAAAGAAAGGAATTGCTTAATAAAATTGTGATTCTATTAAAGTCCCTGCAATCAGACTAGCAAAACAAAAGGTCTAGAGGCATAATGGGGAAGGGGGTTCCCAAAATAGAAAAGTTTTTTTGTATCATTCAGACATTTACATTCTTCTGTGATGTTAAGATACCTTACCAAAAACATGCTTCAGTTTTGTGTGATGCTTAGGAAATACAGAAGGATCCAGACTTAAACTTTTAGTCTGAAATGCTTTTATATAGTGAGAAAATAAGAATTTGGCCCATGGGTGCACACAGGGGCTGATTGGCTGATATCTCCACAGAAGAGTAAAGGCTGACTGTTTTATGCCCATGGTCTACTCCATCACAGTATTTGTGCTGAGTGAATGTAGCTGGAAAAACCCAGTGGGAACATGGCAGCCTTCATTCAAACAGGGAATTAAATTCAAAATTTGATGTCTAAACATCTCATCCTTAAATTTAACAAAGAGGATTAACGCAGTCCATAGTAAACAAATACAGCATGGTTTGGAATTGGTCTCTCATCTTCAAAAAATTACTGAGAATATTAGGGTTTTGAGTAAACAAATTTCATCACAAAGAAATAGGTGGCCACCATGGAAAATGTTCATGCCATTAGACAAGCAACAAAAACACATTTTGACCATAAATATTTTCTATTTTGAAATACTGTAACAATATTCCATTAGTTGCAGGAGCTGAAATTCAGCTGTTTTCCATCCAAGCTCCTCTGTGGTCTGGACTTCTTCATCACAGAACGTCACACTAAATGCATGTGGAGCTCAGTAAAGGGAGAGGTAACACATCATTCAAGATGGGATGTAGCAAGAGACTCTGGCCAGAGGAATGGGATGGGGATGCAAGGATCCTGCTCTGCCACTGGGCTTTAAGTAGAGGCAATCAAGAATTTATGATCTGGCTGAAGAGATTATGATTGACCAGTTAAGTTTTTGATACACCCCCAAGATCTCCTTCTCTTCAACAGAGCTGGTATACAGCCTCAAAACAGAACAGCTTTGCTGGACTAAGAGGCAAAGATGTGCTGAGACCACACATCCTTTGGCATTTTGGGGCAGGATAGGGCAGTGCATCTGGAAAAGCACCATGAATAACCTTCACCTTCTCCAATGGTCTGCGTCTTGAAACAGAGCCGAGACCTGTGATATCAGGGCCTTGTGCTGCTGTTCTCAACAGTGGTTACATGTGCTGTAAGATGCTTTGAAAGCTAGCAAGGATCAGGCAGAAGTGCTATTTCCTTACATTGTTGGATTCTTACTTTGTATTTCAGACAGAGAACAGATTGAGGCAGCTGGAATTAGGAGTGCCATTACAATATTCTTGGTGTTTATGTTATGATTCAATTTTTCGACTTTTTAACAAGAGGAATAATGCTTTAATCCTAAAAGCAAAGAACAAAAGTTTGTTTTGAATGTTTTTATATTTTCACCTACAGTAACAAGTATTTTTTTTTTAAATTAAGACATTAAACTGTGAGGGAGGAAAGGCCTAAGTTTAGATCTAGATATAGCTAAGTATTGCATAATCCTTCTCTACTTCACTTAGGCGCTGTAATGCATCTCCCACTTATCTGGAACATGAACCCTATGAACCTAAAGCTATCCTGAAATAAACTTACTTCTTAGGATAATTTAATGTATATTTATTATATGTTATCGTTTGACTGGTTTTAATTATTACCCAGTGGAAAATTCTACATTAGGAAGAAGTTCTTTACAGAAAGAGTGATTAGACATTGGAAAGAGCTTCCCAGGGAGGTGGTGGAGTCGCTGCTCCCAGAGGTGTTTAAGAAAAGACTGGATGTGGCACTCAGTGCCATGGGCTTGTTGACAAGGTGGTGTTAGGTCATAGATTGCATTGATGATCTTAAAGACCTTTTCTAACCTAGTTAATTCTGTGATTCAGTGTGAAATAACATCTCTGCCTTTTAAAAAAACTGCACTCACCCTCTAGTAAAAACCTCAGTGTACCTGCCCAATGACATGAGACATCCAACTGCACAAAGGTCACTAACGTTGCAGAATAGCTTACTTGTTCCTGTTCTCTTTCCCTCCATCTCCTCATTACTGGTCTTCTCCTATGCCAGATTTTGATCTTCAAGCAGTGAAGGAGGCGTTCAAGGCCAGGCTGGATGGAGCTCTGAGCTACCTGTTCTAGTGAAAGTTGTCCCTGGCTACAGCAGGGGGATTGGAATGAAATGGTTTTTAAGGTTCTTTCTAAGCCAAACCATTCTATGATTCTGTGAATCTGTATTTCTGTTCTTTGAGAGCAAATTTTCTTCTTGTGCAGAGCCCATAGCTACCCAAGATTTCTGCTCAGTCTCTGAAGCTCAAAAGGCCATATATGCTTGAGAAAGGCCACTTCAAACATAATCTTTGGTTCAGTTTGATTCAGGAGCTGCAAATTTACTACAAATTATTGCTATTCCTAAAACTAATTTTTTTGTTTCTTTGTTTGGAAAAATACTCACCAAATGTCCTTCTTTATACTGGTTGCTGTGTTTGTACAATCTGCTTACACCTTATTTGTCCTGATTATGGAAATGTTCGTGTTTATCACAGCCAAACCATCTCTCTCACCTTCAAACACAGAACTGGGAGGAAGAGAGAGGGGTTGTTTGCTGAAGGGACTGCTGGTTGTACTTAGTCCTCGGAAAGAGAGAAAAATAAAAGGAGAAGAAAAGAGTGGAGAAGAAGCAGAATAAAGTGAAGAAAAATAAATAAAAGAGAAGGAAAAGATCTATCCCCAGTGCTGCAGTTCTATAACCTGGCCTAAGTGTCAGCCTTTGGAGCAGCATCTGAGAATTATTTGTCCCTACTGAGAGCGGGGAGGATGATAAAACAATAGGAAAATAACAAGCAGACACTCACCAGAGAAATGTTTTCCATTTGTAGTGAGGTTAGAAACAAATAATCAAAACAAGATCCAGTGTAACTTTTGCTTTTTCCACAAAGTTTTCCCTGCCAAAAGATGTAATGTCACGTGGATCTGGTAAATCTGCCAGCCTGGAGCCTCTGCCAGGCTGCTGTGACAGCTCCCACCAGAGACCCATGTTGAGAGCACACGGGGGCTGCAGCATGGTGTCCTTTCTTTGGCTTTCTGCTGCTCCCCACATGTGCTGCAAAGCCACTTTCCCTGTTTATTGTGAGACCTTGCTGTCACCAGCTGCCACTGCTGTCATTGTCCCCAGACCTTGGACCTAGGCTGTGTTCATTCCTGCACTGACCCACTGAGACTCAGCCCACCCACAGCAACTCCCTAACACCTTCATTAAGGAACTTTACACACCCTTGAGCTGGCACAAGACAAGCACAGATCTAGAGCCTCCCAGGAGCACAGCAGATGCCCTACCTACCTGCCACAATCTCCACGTCCTCCTGAACAGAGAAGGGCGTGCTCCCAACAGATAAGAGTCATCCCCAAAACTTTTGTGTAACCACCAGATTGAAGAACAAATACAAAAAGTAACCTATAAAACTACAGTATTTACATTTTTAAATCGCTTGTATATGTCACAAGACAAACATCTCAGAGCAAAGGCATGATCCTGATTGCAGAGCAAAAGCTAAACAGACCACAACTCAGCTCTGGACATCTTACAGGCTGCAGACTCCATTGTGCTTCATCGTGGAGGCAGCAAAATTTTGCAGAAGGCATAGTCTATGACAGTCTGAATGTGGAGGTGATCATAGAGTGGATCGGGGTATTTAACCACAAGAAGGACACAGCTATGGTTTAGGTTGTGCAAGGCAACCACTCCACGTCAGTGGTGCTTAGAGAACGTGGAATACAAAACTGCAGCCCTGATCCTACAATGCATTAAGTGAAAATCCAGGTGTTCCTGAGTTTTGGGTTTCCACAATTCAATTGCACTCTCAGAGATAAGGAGGGGGGGGAGAGAGAGAGAGAGGCACAGGGCACAATTACAGGGTCTCTGTTAGAAACTGGAGACGTCTTCATCAGAAACATTATGGTGAAAAAACTAATTATCACAACAGGATTATTTTTTTAACAACTGAAGTCAACATTAACACTTTTTGGGTATTTAGGTAAGCTCAGATGCTCAAAAGCTATGGTAAATAAAATGAAACAATTGCAAATGTGGTTCAGTCTTATTTCAAATCAGATGAACATGCCTGCAGTGTTTTCTTGCTCAATTACTATTCTACAAAAAAGCAGAGATAGGCCTTCAAAAAGTGTGTGTGTACAATGTATTTACCTTGATATAGTTCGCCATGAAACCCTCTGCAATATGAAATTACTACAAGTAATCTTCATATTGCCAGCTCTCTTAGCCTTATTAATGCCTCCACTGAACACAAATACAAACAACTAGTTTTCAGAAGACTTTCCCACCAGGGATTAGGAAAAAAAGTAGGTTGATTTGACTGATTGTTCTTGTCATTGCTCTTAAAGATGTGGAACTGAGCTTATGTATCAAATTTGATACGCAAGATTTAACACAGAAAGTTTTTCTCCTTCATAACTAGTATGAACTCAGAGAGATAACGAAGATATTAATAAAAATACGCAACATAATCCGCACAACATTCTTTTTTGAGCTCCTGCAGGAGAGCATGGTGTGTCTCCAGCCTAGGGGGTTCTGTAAATCAAAGGATCCTTGTGACTCTGAGCAATCCTTTTGCTTAAATTGTTGTCAATGTGATCTGCAAGGTGTAGGATAGAAAGCAGAAATGTAGCTGTGCTGTACTTGCATTGCACTCCAAATTGAAAGAGAATGGAAAAATTAAGAGCAGACTGGAAAAATAAAATCCCTGTTTCTAAACAATAAGGGCTGTGAGATATCCACTGTTTTGGTTAATATTTTTTCCATGTTAAAAAAAAAAAAAAGCACCTCTTTGTTTTAAGGTGTATTTATAGAAGGAATTCTCCTAGTTTGCATTTTACTATGCCTCTAAATTTAATAAATGCACTCCTGTGGCTGCAGGCAGGGGGAAGTGGCAGTTCAGAGAGGAATTTAGGCTGAAGGTCTTTGGGTAGGTGACCAGCTGACTTTCCACACAGACCTCCAAGCCATGGCAAGGCTGGAGACAGACTGTGCCTGGGTGTTTCCAACTGTTCTGTCCTGGGACCACAGACCACTTTTCTCCCAGAAATCTGTACATTAAAGGCTGAGCTGTCATTGAGCAGGAATAGCCCCCAGCTACAGACTGAGAGAGTCTCTTGACTTTGTGAAATGTCACACATTCATCGCCTCAAAAGTTTGCACCAAGAGATGGAAAATGTGGGAAATCTTCCTAACCTAATGAGACTCGTCTTACTTCTTGTCCAGGAAAACTGGCTATTTCCTTGCAGGGAGGACTGAGAGTATGACACTCCAGTTATAAAAGACCATCTTTTTCCATCTTCAGAATTATTGAACTCCCATGAGGCCTCAGGATGTTTTCATAATTATTTCCAGTTTCTAAAATTTCTTGTAAATACAACCTCCTCAGTCCCACCGATGTGAATAGACTAAACAGGGCTAGCACACTGACACACCTCTGTTCCCCCTCCCCAGCTTGGCTGCCTGGCCATTTCAGCCCCAGCCATCAGATCCCCTCATGGATAGTGCCTAGGTACCTTTGGGGGATGATTCCCAGGATAACACACATGGATAACACCGCTTTGCTTGGGGAGACACTCTGGCTGTGCCTGCCGTGATGTGCAGCCTGCCCAGGGGCTGGAAGGGCAATATCTGCCGATCTCACTTATCAACACAGCCAGAGCCCATCGAGCCCTTGTGGTTCCCAGTTACTAAATTAACTTTTATGGACTTTGTCATTTCAGTTTAAAACGTCCAAACCCCCTCTGCTGCCAGTGGTTCAGCCCAGCACTATGTGGAGTGTTTTTAGGGCTTCTGAGGAAGGGTAGATGCTGCATGTCCCGGGCTGCACAGGAGAGCAAGTGAGGTTGGTTGAGGGTGCAGAGGCTGCCAGGACACTGCCAGGACACTGCCAGCAGGCTATGAATGGGGAGGCAGTCAAGTGCATCCTCTGGGAGGGTCCCAGGAGGGAGGAGAGACCTCCAGAACCACATGCACACTGTGTTTCACAGGGAACCACTTTGTCCAAAAGAGGGGTTAGGGACAAACTGGTGACGTGTGGGCAGCCAGGAAGCAGGGAGATAGATAAGAACTGCAGAGCTAAGCTCTCTGAAGTGTAGACGCCATCCTAAGGTGCAAGAGGCCATACTGCTGACTGATATTAGGAATGTTATTTAATCCACTGAATAAAACATTCAACAAAAATGCTGAATTCATACTGATTAATTGAACACCCTCTATTAAACTGCCTACTTACACAGCCTCCCACAACCTCTCTTCCACACCTTCACTTAAAGACAAGAAATCTTCAATATTATTGTGTGGCAGGGAATGAATGTGATAAAAATACCTGTGTGAGAAAAATATCTTTTGATTGCACTATAAAAATTAGGAAAAAAGATCCAGGGAGAGCTAGATGATTGGGCAAAGAGGTTTCAAATAAAGGGGAAGCAATCTGGGAAAAAAAAAAAAACCAACATCCTAGGAAAAACCCGAGAAGCTAAGGCAAATCCGTTCTGCACAAAGCTGACCATCTGGAACGCGTTACTGAAGAAGAGATGTGGGATCACATAGATTGTTTCTGGAAAGGGAGGGGCTTGAGGGGCATGGAAAAAACCCCAACATGGATGAATTAAGAGCCAGCCACAAACACTGAGCCAGATGGCTTTTTCTCTTCTTAAAATGATGTATGTTCCCATCATTCTATATCTCTGCTAATCGCTTTAACATAAGAGAACTACATGGAGCAAGATGTTAAGGAGGAAGCAGAGGCACCTGGGTAAGATGAAAAGAACTTTACTTCTCTTGTATGCCTCTCTGTCCTATAAACTGAAATTCAAAACAGGGATGTCTCTCTTATGCAATAGTACATCTGTTGCTGTTCTAAACTCTTTGGGCACAGAAACTCTTTCCAGACAATGTAGAGCAATCATTTGGGTGTTTTGACAGGTTTCCAGCTGTAAGCCATATATTTGTTTTATAGCAAATTTTAGGTTAGTTCCTGGAACTTAAAACATATTCAGTCTGCTTTTGTTTTACAATCTGTAAATACTTTTAGAGCTCTATTCTTTTTTTAATGATAGATAGGCGCAACACAGCTGTTCTCCAGTGGCCTGTGTTTTCAGCATAACCTTATACTTTCCTACACCATTCAGAGTTTCAAACATGTTAGAAGAATATGGGACAAAATATCAGGAGACCAAAAGTTTCTGAAATAGAGAAGATGAATGATTTTTCATTTTTATCTATAGGACTTTACACTGACTGTCTTTTCACAGTACCCAGGGCCATAGAGGTTGGCTTGGATAAAGATGGCACATGATTCTGTTTCTATGGCTCAGCCGAAGATACTCAGTGTAGTGCAAGGGTACAAACAAAACAGGGATGTCAACACAGAGCATCTTGAACCAACTGCATGTGGTTTCTCAGAAAGGTCAAGTGTTGCATCAGCACGGTTATAAATGCTCCTGGTAGACAAGGCAGCTCATTCAGGACTGGTGTCTCAGCATGGCTCTGGCCCGTGCCACATAATCCCACAGTGAGAAGAGACAAGGGCAGTAAGAGCCCTGGGAGCACAGTGATTGTATAGAAAGCATCGGTGCCATTGCCCAGCTGAAGTTAAATGCTGCTGCCTGCACAGCCATGTCAGAGGGCTGGACCAGTACATCTGTTGAAGGATGCCCTCTGCTGTGTCCCAGCACTCTTTCAGCAGGGTACATTATGACCTTCCCAACAGCAATAAAAAAGCTTTTCACTTTGACTTCAGTTTATACTTCAAATGCTGTGATAAAATGATCTCCCAGCAGCAAGGAATGCAGTGTGCCGTTCTAATGAACACAGCAGGCCCCCACAACTGGGTTGGCACCCAAGCTACATTACAAATGCTTGCATATAATCTTCCTTTTCAAGAAACTACGCTGACAAACTGTAACTCTCTGGATGTGCCCGGCTCATGTTCCCTTCTGTAAACACTGCACATTCACAAATCAATCCCATGCTAAAGCAGGATAAGCAACTGCAATGAGCCCAAACTGGATGGAAACACAGTGAATTCTTTCCTTTATACCAAGTGATTCTTCAAGGAACAGAATTTGTTTCCAGAAAATCTTACCCCCTCGCTTACAAAGCTTTAAGATAGGAAATCCTGTCAGCAGGAGGCTTGACAAGGTATTTGTTTTCATATACTCACATTAATAACTCAGTCCTTCTCAGACACCACACTTCTGTTGAAAACAAGCTGCCCACATGCACAGGGAATCTTCTACAGATTCTGGTTGTGGCCTTTTCCTCTGTCCTCTTGGGAATCCTGAATTCCTGTCCCCAGACTTAATCAGGTGACTCAGCCTTTTGTGAGCTTCAGTTGGGAAAGAAATGGCCAGATGCACTATTTTAGGTCATTCTCTTTCCACTGTCTGCTTTTCTTACCCCTTCAGCACCTTCCAGTTAACTACTCCTTTGGGACATGTGGGGCTGGAAACAGCCATCCTATAAGCTCTTTTGCAGCTGTAAACATACCTTTAGACAGGGTTACCAGAGCAGTAATGCTGGGCAGAGTGGCGAGAAACTGAGAACACCATGTTTTCATTTTTATTATTATTGTTGTTATCTTCAGGGTGGACCGAGACCAGTGATGTATAAACATGGAACAAAAAATGGTCATTTCCCTCAGAAGCTTGCACTGTAAATATAAATGTATAAAATATAAAATGTATAAAAATAAAAATATAAATATCTAGTATAAATGGGGTCTGAACAGGGAAATATTCTCTCATAGGAGGAACAGTGAGTGAGGATCTAATTTATAGTGGAAAGCAAAGCAACCAGACTGCACAAGAGAGTGCTGCATGGTCATACAATAACTGCATTGTGGACAGGCATGAGAGTGCATTTGTTGAAAGATGGAGAGATGATTTTGCAAGAAGATTTCAGTGCTAGAAGGAAGAGAGTTGTAACCTTTTTGATCCCAGCTGTGCTCTGGGAAAAATAGAGCTATTTACATTCTTCACAAATAAACAGGACTGCATCAAAGAAAATACTGGCCCTACCACCACTTTTTTATCCTCACCTCCAAGACCCCGATTTTAGCTCAACAGGGTGACTTAATTACTCCAAGCAATCCTAGAAGAAATGAAGTAAAGAATAGCTTTGTATCAAAACACGTCCTAGTAAATTATAAGAACTGAACACTGCTCAAGGCAAGCTGGGATTTATAAAATATCTTCCCACAGGCACTGATCCAAGGCCTGTTAGAGTTAACGGGAGCCCCTCCTCTGACTTCAGTGGGATTAAGAGGAGAACTCCCACCCCTCCCACTAAGGCTCTGATAAAACTGACAACAAATTTAAAGGATCCACCCTGCACAGATTATCAACTTGCACCACGGAGTAGGTGCACTCATCACAAGCTCCCTTCAAAGGCCTGGAGATAAGGGCTGATGTATCGGATGTGTGACATACGTGTATGTAAACACAGGAGGTCATCTACTGAAATATAAAGCTTCAGAAGAGAAAGTTTTTAGTGCATCTAACAGAATGTTTCTAGCACTCAAAAAGTTAAGCATTTCTATACATTTGCATAAAACTCACTTTGACTCCCTGACAAAGAACTCATCCTTGCTGAAAAATCAGAAATTACAGAAGCTGCCACTTACTGCACTTTTTCCTGTATGTTGCACTCAAGACATTCACACAAATGAAAGGTGACTTCTCTCACATTTTCTCCTCCTCCCTGCAGATATCCCTTGGCCACATGGACATTTTTGCAGACTTTGGCACTGTCTGCACTCTAGCAAGTCATGCTGGCAGAAAAAACCCCAAAACAAAACCCAGGCAGAATTAATGACAGGAGTTAGTTTGCAAAACAGTACAGTGTGTCAGCAGCAACCAAGGAAGGAGAGCCACCCAGATAGTCCTGCACACAAGATTAATTGAGAAAAATAAAACTGATGTGCTGGCGAAGCAATTTACAGTGAAGAGTTTAACTTTTACTGTGGTAATAGTCTAATTTGTAAATGAACTGGGAAAAGATACAACAATCATGGTAGCAAGGAATTATTCTGGAGACTCTTGCATTGATCAGTAAAGATCAAGAGCTCAAAGTGTAGAAGGACACAGGACTGTGCTTTCTCTGGAACATCTTCTGGTACATACTTAGGAAAAAGTATAAATTCCCTTAAAGAAGATCAAGGAAAGCCATACATTACCACCTTAGGCTGGCAATAAAACACTCACACAAGGACTGAAGCAAAAGATAATCTGGCAGCTCACTCCACTGCACCGGTAAACGACTGTACCAGAGAACATGGTGAAGGCAGCCTGCCCCTTCTAAACAGTTTCAGCTCACACTGACATAGACACTTGGTTTTGCCTGTTTTAATGCACAGCATCATTGTGTATTATGCATGTGTGCGACCACTTCAGGAATGTGGATAGACCCATGCTGGGCAATGACTCAGGACATTCCTCTGGGCAGACAGGCATGGGGCAGCAATGGAGCAGTGGAGATACCCCCAGAGCTAACTTGGGGTCATTACTTCCATTTTAGCAGCTGCAGGTGGGAAGTGCCAGTCTTCGAGTAGGCACTTTCACAGCAGGGGAAGAGTCCTCCACATCTTTTTTTGTCTAAATCCCCGTGTTGCATCTGTGTAAGAACTCGTAAAGAGAGAGATATCACACATTTCCACTTCAGTTGCTCACTTACTTGCCTATTAGCTGGAAAATTGTCATGCCTGAATAACAGTCGGATGTTTGTTTGTTTGTTTGTTTGTTTTAATAAGTAGCAAAGACAAGTTTTATTTCTGAGGACTATATTTATATATTGCTAATTATCTTTTCCGTGAGCATGCCAGCTAAAGTTTGCATTAAAAAAAAACAGACAAAAGGATGTCATTAAAATGGGTCCCAAGAACCTTCCAAATGATTCACAGTGGTCTTGTTCTAATTAAAACTGAATGTGAAAACTAACATGCTTGCAGTTTGCTAGGATGTTTTGGTGTATTTATGAATTTTGTCAGCCTGGCCCGTTTGTGAAAAAATGAAGCACACGCAGTTGAAGTTTAAGATCCTAATCATGCAGAGTAAGCTGCTTTAACCGAATTAACTTTGTAGAGAATGATACAAGTATTTGATCTTACAAATCCTTACAGCACTTGTAAGTACTGTAGCTTGTTAACTCATTGGAAAAAAATTTAATTTGAGAGTTTCACCATGCCCCCATTACTGGAATAGGAAAGTGTCTAATGTACAAAACCTTCAGCCCTGAGTAAGTCATAACAATACTTAGGGCCCCACTCCACCTGCTCTTAGAGCTAGCATGCATATTTCCAAATTTATGCAAGGAAAAGGACTAGAAAGAGATATTTCTTTTTAATGCAATGCATTTCTCTGTCTATTTGAACACAAGGATGGACTAACTGGAGGGCAGTAAAAAGCTGGACATAGGTGATGGGCCATCAGGTTGGCTAGAGAAAATGAGTCATTGCCAGGTCTAAACCCTTTGGCTTCACTTGGCTTGACACTGTAAGATGTTTAGAACAGTTGTAGACTGGATCTAAAACCAACAAACAGTTTAAAATAGACAACCTGTGGAAAAAAATGAAACACAAACACCCAGATCCCTGGGAAACTAGTAGACCATTAAGGCAACACTGAACTTGCTGAGTAGAGCACAGCAAGATACAAAATGGATATCTGTACACCCCATGGGATGGGGCCAGGCATGTCTGAGTGGGGGTTTCTGACTATTTCTTTGAAGATATCTGACCCCATCCCATGAAGTGTATGGACATCTAACTTTTTTTTTAATAAAAAACAAAGGTGGAGGAAGGAAGCTGGAATTCTGAGAATCTGGGGGGGATTAATTCAGGACTGCAGGTGGGTGCTTGCACTCCTGCAGGACCCAAAGCCAGGAATCCTTCAGAGAAAAGGTACCTACCTTGCTTCTTTCAAACAATGGAGCAAGATTAACTCTTTTCTTTTGAAGTAGCACCCACTTTTGCCTCTCTGACTAGTGATGAGTATTCCTTAGGAAAGCAAGAGACCAGACCTCAAAATACGTGCAATAACTGCTAAATCAGGGGAGGGAAGAAGAGACAGGAACACAAGCCCTTCTGCCAAAACTGCACGCCATTTCAGGGTCTTATGGGAGAGATGCTGGACTGCAGAGAGAAAGGGACTGAGAAGACAGAAAAAGTGCACTGGTTTTGGGTAAGGACATTTGACAAAGATGAAGGAACGCTGTGGCTCCCTCTTGTGAGATCATGACTGTAGTTTATACTAAGCAGTCATGAGGCAGAAACAGTTCTGCAGCAGCGAGAAGAAGGTGGTAGCCCTGACAGCACTTTTTGCTGTCATCTGCTTTGCCTAAACGATGTGTCCTCTGTGTCTTCTCAGGGAACTCTGCACTGCTCTGGCTAATTCCCCTAATCTGACCTGACTGTGAGGGAAGCCCTGTACCTGCTGATCTGGACTGAGAATGTCTCAGCAGGCAGCATAAAAGCTCAAGGGAAATATCTAGGAAAAATTACTTCTGGACTAGAAACATCCAGTCTGTCTGAATTCATTTCTGAACATAGCCCTCAAGGACAAATCTTGTTCCAATTCTAAGGAATGACAAACCTCCCCTGCACTCCAGTGGGCTGTGGAAGGGATGGTATCTGTTGTTCAGCCCTGGCTGAGGAACCATCTGGGCAGTAATTGTATACTGCATTATGAATCTCAGCGTGCTAACGCAGGGAGAAGGACTAGTGGGCACAAGGCCATCATCTTAAAAGACTGCCGGAGAGCACTGGCACTGTCTTGCTGCAAGCTCATCAATGCCATCCTAGCAGCCTATCCTGGCTTCCCGGGCATCCCCCGTATCTCCTTCTGAAAGTCGCTATGGTGCAAACCAGAACCACACCGCACCACACAAAGGAGGAGACTGCAGCTGACCTCTATTCCTTTTGGCACAGTGCAGACCAGTCTGCAGGTGGCAATTGCTTTAATGCTGCTGGCAGCAATCTGCCAAGTTTCTTGACATCTGGCAGTCAGATGGTAAAGGTGCATCCAAAGCCCCAGGAGCTCATGGAGAGCTCACCTGGGTTCAAGACTGGGTCTCCAGCCAGTGCTTGGATGTGTCATGGTCCCTCTGCCAGGAAGATGCGTGTATCTGCACTTTCGCAGAGCTAGCTTTTAACTTCACCCTGGTAAAAAGGCTGCAGAACACATATCCTGCACCTCTAACCCTCCAGTAAAGATAGCTGGGGCCTTAGAGCTGAACCTGCCCAGTGATAGAGAGTGCCATGTCTGGTGAATGGAGGCCGTCAAAGCCTGACGTTCTCAAGGACCAAACTTCTCACAAACATTTCACTGCTCACACAGTTTGCATAGGAATAAGATGAAAGAAAGAACAAACTACATATGGCAGGCATTAATTGGTTTGCACAGGCTTAACTCCACAAGGGTTTCTAGGGCTGGTGACACTGACTGTTAGGTGCTCATTTTTGTATACTCATGGTCTAAAAAGAAGCTGTCACTGTTCTCTTCTGTGTTGTATCCTTTACAGGAGGCTCAGGAACTGATTCTATAATTTTGCAATTCATACCCTAATCTGTGGCTTCCAGTGTCAGCTGTGGAAGAAAATGACTGCACAGGTGTTCTGCAATTCAAATTGTCACCACAACCTGCAGCTTTTTGTGTCCCTACATAAACAAACTTATCGCAGAGAAAAAAAGGGCCTATATGTACATATATGAGAAGGAGTAACTCTTGGATTAGCAGTAAACTGGATTAGTTGTCACTTTTTGATCTGTTTCAGCTGAAATCAGCGCTCTAGATAAAACAAGACACTACAGAAGTCCACAGTCAGATGTCCCATTTACTGTCCCCACCACTTTTCTTGGCACCCAGTTCTCTAGCCATGAATACTACACCAATGATGTGGCAGTTCGTTTCCTGACGCAGAACACTTTGTATTATATTTGTATAAATAACTTCCCCAGCGAGGCTGCCGCTGCTTTGATCCACCGCTATCACAGAATCTGCAGCAATACATCAAAGAGATTCAAAACTTCTTTCCCAGTGCTGGCCAAGCTTCCCGAGCGGCTGCGCCCTCTGCGACCACAGCGAGACCGGAGCGGGGCCGGAGCGCGGCCGGAGACGGGTCCTGGATGATCAGATGCTGCCCCCTGCCTGGCTTCTCCTTTCCCGGCCCCGGCTGAGCTCTCCTCAGGGCAAAGGACACGGCTCGCAGCTTTTGCCTCTCCTGGCACAGAAACCTAGAACCATAGAATCGCTACGGTTGGGAAAGACCTGTAAGATCATAAAGTCCAACTGTGAACTGCCAGGTCCACCACTACATCATGTCTCTAAGCACCGTGTCTACGCATCTTTTTGAATGCTTCCAGGGATGGTGATCCCACCACTTCCCCAGGCAGCCTGTTGCAATGCCTAACTACCCTTTCAGTGAACAATTTTTTCCTAATATCTAATCTAAACCTCCCCTGGTACAACTTGAGGCTGTTTGCCGCTTGTTACCTGGGAGAAGAGACCAACCTCACCTGTCTACAAACTCCCTTCAAGTGTCTCTAGACTAAACAACCCCAGTTCCTTTGGCCATTCCATGATCACAAGTACACCCCAAACTGGCAGGTATGCCACAGGAGGAACTCCAACAATGAGCTAGTGGTGAAAAACAGGAAAAAAATTAGTTATTTCTGTGAGAAAATAATTTCTGTAGGCACTAGAAAGTCACTTTGACTGAACAGTTTTTCAAATTGCTCAGCATCATTTAAAAGGGAGAGGAAGGACCTAAGTCCATGTTGTAAGACAGTGGTAGATTACCTCAGATCTTTTTGGGCTATATTATAGTGACTTTATGATACTTTACTAGCTTTTAGGTTTTTTGCATTTGCTGTTTTGAATGACAACCAAGTCTGTAGTATCCTGTTGTGCTCATAACTGGAGTCTGCAGCTTGTTGGAGAAATTGTACCTAAGCAGATAAACTGCAATTAAGTTCCTTCACTATTTTGCTCCTTCCAGCTATAAAAGTCCACACTGCAAATCCCACTGGTTTCCTTCCAGGGTCTGCTTCCAGGGTCTGCTAAATTTCCAAAATGAATGAAGCCTCTTTTTCCAAAAAACCCAGTCAAAATCAACCTTAAATGCTGTAGACAGACCTTGGACATTGTAGCAGCACGTTCCCCCACCCCTCTCTGCACCCATGCTTAAGCCATAACCACCAGTGGGAGTTGTGATGGGTGCATCCAGCTTATTCTGGACTTGGGGGGACAGATGCCAACATGGGAGCCAAAGGCTGTCTGGAAAGGTGATCCAGACACCTGGCTGCTATGCAAATATAAGTGAATCCTCTTCATAAATAGTGGGCAGCCCTCTAATCAATGTGTGTGACACTCCTGTGGACCCACTCCAACACATCCACATCTTTCTTGTGCAGTGACCCCAGAGCTGGATGCAGCAGTGCAGGTGGGGTCTCACCAGCACAGAGCAGAGGGGCAGAATCCCCTCCCTCACCCTGCTGCACACACCTCTTCTGCTGCAGCCCAGGATACAGCTGGCTTTCTGAGCTGCCAGCTGCACATTGCCAGGTCACGTCCAGTTTTTCATCCACCAGCACCCTCAAATCCATCTTGGCAGGGCTGCTTGCAATCTCTTCCTCTCCAGACTGTGTTGACACTGAGAATTGCTCCCTCTCAGGTGCAGTGCCTTGCACTTGGGCTTGCTGAACATTGTGAGATTCCCATGGGCTCACTTCTTGAGCTTCTTCAGATCCCTCTGGGTGGTATCCCATACCTCACATGTGTCAGTTGCACCACTCAGCTTGGTGTCATTGGCAAACTTGCTGAGGGTGCACTGATCCCACTGTCTATATCACTGATGAAGACATTAAGTACACTGTTCCCAACACGGACTCTTGAAGGACACCACTTGTCACTGATCTCTATTGGAACACTGAGCCATTGGCTGCAACCCTCTGGATGTGACCATACAATCCCTCATCCACCTAGCAGTCCACCCATTGAATCCATCTCTCTCCAATTTAGAGAGAAGGATGTTGTGGGGGACCACGTCAAAGACCTTACACAAGACCAGATAGATGACATCCATAGCCATTCCCTTATCCACTGATGTAGTCACTCCATCATAGAAGGCCCCTATTGTGGTCAAGCAGGACTTACATGTGGAGAAGCTGTGCTGGTTGTCCCAAATCACCTCCCTGTCCTCCATGTGCCTTAGCACAGCTTCTAGGAGGATCTGTTTCATGGTATTTCCAGGCACAGATGTGAGGCTGTCAGGTCCGTAGTCCCCAGAGCCCTCCTTTCTCCCCTTTTTAAAAATGGGTGCAGCGTTTCCCTTTTTCCAGTCACCAAGGAATTCACCTGACTGCCATGACTTTTCAGTATCATTTATTGCCAAATAAGCATGCAGAATAATTTGACTGCTATCTGCAGTGAACAGGAGGAAGCCAATAAGCAGGTCTACATTGTTGATACATGAACCCACAATGCTGCCAGGTTTGCTCATGCTTACATGCAGATTTGCATGCCTGGATATCTCTGCCAGAACACAAATTCAGGACAAAAGCCGAGGACTGGAGAAGGGAAATTGAGAGGAACATGAGTAGTTCTAAGGACTGGGGAGGTTTGCCATCCATTTCAAGACCAGAGGAGGGTAACTGAGGGTACGATAATGGAAGGGGAAATGAGGAACATTCAACCATGCAGCCAAAAGGTTAAAAATGTGAAAGTACCAGAACACCCAGATTCCTGAGCAAGTAGCTGCACCAAAGCATCATATTGTGGCTTGGAAATGTTGTTGCCACCTTGCCACAGCAGGGCAAGAATTCTCTCAAACTTATTTTTCCCATTGCACTGGCAAAACAAGAAATATCTCAGAGGAACTGAGGGAACATGACTTCTGTGTGTAATTATATAGACATATAAAGACATCTTGATTGTTTAAAAACTGTAGGAAAATATTTTACTTAGAGACAGGGTAAAATTATGACACCATCAAAATGCCAGTCATTTTGTCACTGCCTTCACCAATGAGTCAAGATCTGATGAGCTATCTTCAGTTGAAAATATATAATCATCTCATTTTGTAAGATAGACATCCTGGATGATTTGTCCAAATCTGTGCAACAAAGTGGTCATTTAGAAGCAAGTCGAAAATTATTTCCTTTTCCATAAAACTGCTGAAATTTCTAAAAAATCACATTAATTAAAAATATGAAATCGGAATCTCAAGTATGCTTAAACAATGAAATCCTGCAAAAGGGTGACTTTAGATTGGACTGAATAATTTTTTCTTTTGATGATAAAAATACTTGTTTCAATTTGGCTTTAATTTTACTGAAACTTACTTTAAATTTTAAAATGAGTTTTTTTAAAAAATCATACTGAAAAGTTGAAGTAGGATATATGAACAACTTCTAGGCATTTTAAGAGGTTTCAAATTTATTGAAATTGTTCTTTTACAATACAGAGTTTGATAAATTAGTACTTTCTAGTGGAAAATCATTATGCTGATCAACTTCTCAGCAACTCCACCACTGTCACATCCTGCCTCTCACTATGAGAAGTTGCCTATAGGACTTGAGATTACCAGTTTTGCTGATGGTTTTAGCCTGTTTAGATAATGAACCTAGGTAAAATCTCTGCCAGACTGCGTAGGCAGCTTTTTCCAAGACTTATCGGTGACTGGGCAGGACTGTCACCCTACTGTAACTGACAGGACAGGTGAGTCACCCGCTGCACCTCACTGCTCATGCACTGCTGACCCAGGCAGGCACAGAGACTGCCACGTGCACACTTGGACCTGTCCATTAGGTTTCATCTGAAGATAAAGAATTTTTTTCCAGTGAGAACAATCATTCACTGAACAATGTTCCCAGGGTCATGGTAGAGTCCCTATAACTGGAGGTTTTGAAGATGTGATTGAACAGGGTGGACGCTCATCTCATCTACATTCCCTTTCCCATGAAAGGTTGGACTAGTTGATCTTCTGAGGTCCCTTCCATACTGGACTGTTCTATGATTCTGTGATTTATATGCCCACATGCCCATTAGGATACGGATAAAAAGTACAACTCTTTCCAGAAAATGTTGGGTCCCCTAATATTTTGGCACTTTTCTATGAAATAGCTCTTCACACAGGGATGAAGAACATTGTTCTCCAAGACTTTAGGAGATGAGGTGAGTCCCAGGAGAAATCTGCAGGTGAGAGTTTTACTGAGTGTGGCAGACGAGGGCTGTTCCTTTTGCCCTACCCAGCACAGCTTTCACATGCTGTCAGGGGATGTGACAAGAGCACTGTGAAAATGATCTAAAGCCCAGAGTACCCCCAGGGTCACGGAGAGTCTGCTCAGTACTCCTGTGTGGTGCTGAGAGCCTGTGGGGCAGTAGCTCTGTGAGAAAGGAGATGTGAGAAATGTGAGAAAGGATTCATTCTGACTCTTGAAACAAGTCATTACTGATTCTGTTGGAAGGATGGGCCCAGATCACCAAAATGTGAATTAATGTAAATTAAAGAAGTTCAGTACAATACAAGGCTTCAGAAAATGCCAAAACCACACAGTGTCAACACACTGGAATAGGCCAATCCTTGTATTAGCCTTTTAATATTTTACTACTATTATCCTTAAACTTCTGGAAAAAAGTAACAGTTGAAATAATAAAAAGAAAATATTCATGCTTCTAAATAATGAGGGAATCCTCACTAACAGCATCTGCAGACATCCATTTCAGTAACAATTAATAATGTTTAAGTGTCAAAATAATACCCAGGCTGCACTGGTGACCTGAGTTCTCTTACTCAGGGTTTGAGCCAACTTGTGGCACACCAAGGAAGGCTAACAGTAGCCTCAGTGGACAGATGTGACTGCAATATAACATCCATTTCAAATGTAGAGTTAAAAACAGAATAAAAGAATTCTTGAGAGGACTCTTCCCTGTATGAATGGTAATTTAAAATGATTAAGGCTATACTGGTGCCACACCAAAGGATTCTCAAGTGCATATTAGTGTACCAAGAAAATGGGATTTTTTAAGATATAAAAATGGCCTGTTTGAAATAAATTTCCTACTTCAAAGCTTGCAGTTTTCATTTTGGCATAGCTTTCATCCTTCTCCCACCTTTACTTTTTGTCATAGCTTATCTTATACTTTTGTTCTTTATTTTATTTTGTCTCACTATCTTTTTTTGTCCCTTGGAACTGTTTTAACTATAGAGCAAGAAAACATCCTAGCTGCTATACTTATTAGGATCTCCCTACTATAAACAAAAAATCAATTAAGAATTTGTTTTGAACTTCTCATGTGCCAAGAAGGGTGGAAGAACTGACCAGAGCTATCAGACCTGCCAGCCCCTTGTGAGATCTGCTGCATGCCTAAGCTGCTAGGAGGTAGAAGACGAGAACAAAATTTAGGCCTCACTAATTAAAGACACAAGCCTTGGTCCTTGTGTCTTTGCAAAATGGCCATATTTAATTTCAATATTGAGTAACAAGGTTTCAAATAATTCCCTGCAAAAAGATGCTCCTAAACATAACAAAGTTTTCATCTTTTAAAGATAGCTCGTCCACTTAGGTAATGAGAGCAAAGGCCAAATAATGGAAGAAGGGACTTGAGAAGGACAGGGCTGCTCAATGTGTGCCATGTGAGGAAAAGCTCTGGGCACAAAATATGGTATTTGCTGCTCTGCGAAATGGAAATATTTGAGAATTCCAGTTTAAACCACGGAAAATGCCTGGAGACAAAGTCTCAACTATTTTTGCACTCTTTGATGTCAGCTGAAAAGCAAAGGCCGAGCAATCTCAATCTGTAAAGCCGAGCTGAATCTGGAGAGAGGCATTCTTGACTCATGAGTCATTCAGCTTATGCCAGCCAGAGCACATCCACACTCAGGCTTGCAACAAGCATTATGACAGATGTAGGAAATAACAAGCAGAAATGCTCTCTGTGGTGCTTTCCAGCATGGAGTCACATGGAGTAAATTCAAACATTGCAGACACTTTTCAAAAATTCAAAACAGAACGTGAATGCTACAACTGCTCCCTGACTTCAGTAGCTCAGCCCCTTCCTTCCAGGAGCCAAGGACCTGGAGGGCAGCACACTGGGCATCATGCAAACATCATGCAGGTTTTGTTTCAGAAAATGATGGGGGGTGTTCTGTTGTCATTGAGAGGCCAAGTTTAGGAATGTCCAGAAGGTTCACAGATAAAGTACCAAAACAAAGTGCTTCTTACACAGTTGTATCTCTCTGGCCTTACATTTAGTCCCTATCAGTACATTAAACAAATTATTCGGTATTCTTACAGGTGAACCTGATTCCCATAAGGTACCAAGAGGAAGACTGACTTTTGCTAACCATATTTAGCAACATAATAATTTTTAGATAGCTCAGGTCAGAAGTCCATTTAGTGCAGAACACTAAGATAATGTGATTTACCAGAGGATCTACCCAGTTATAATCATCTCAATTAATTCCCTTTCCAAAGTCAGATTTTATCACAGGGGAGTAGTATTTCTTTCTAGGCTGAGATCTGGGTTACAGAAGCTTAGACAAATTTTAGCACTAATAGTTCTGTCATGTATAGGACAATGATAGGATTAATATCTCATAAATGTCAGGGTCAAGTTCTCATAAAATTTAGGAGTAATCATAGAGACAAAACTTAAAGAAAAAAAACACCTTGACATGAAGTGGCTGTTCATCTTCTACATGATGAGATGGGCAGGCAGATCATAATTTCATGCTTATGCACTCAAATAGCAGCTTCTCTCCTAAATCAGTTCTGTCAGGTCAAGCATTTTTCAATTCTTTATCTTGTTAGTTCTTCTCAAACTCTTCAAGCTAATTTATTCTTCCTTTGAGGAACAGTATGAATATTGAATTTTAAAAGGTGTCTTTCTGCCAGTCTTTCAGGAGGATAAATTTGCATTAATTACAATCCAGTGACATTAGCTACTGCAGGAAGGGCGTGTTTGGATTATTGACTGAGCCAGGAACACAACTGCCAATAAATCCTTACATCTTATTTATATATTTACTAAACCATTCTTCTCACATTCCTATCCTCTATCCTCTAGACCATCTCCAAACCCAACGTAACAGTTTTTTGAGAAAGTTACAGGAAATCCGTAGTTTGCAGTCAAAAAACAACTTATCACTAAAACAATGTATTTCCTAGGGTGCACAAAATAGCTTTCACCTTAAAGGTATGGAAGTCATTCTAATTTCCAAATGCATTTATAAAATCCTGCAAGTACTTCATCTGTTTTTGATATCATTATCTCTGTGACAATGACTTAGACACAAAGATAACAAAGATTATTTCTTCTTGACAAGACTATTGACACATTGATTGTAAGAAACCCTTTCTTTTAGAGTTCTTTATTTCCTTTCATGGCTGTTGAAGATACTCTTCCCATACTACAAAGAGCAAACAAATTGACATATTTTCTCAAATACCTGTACAGAAAAAGCTTCACCTATCTGTATAGGATTTTTTTTCTGCACTCAGTAGCATGAAAAATAGATAATGATTCAGTCAGATCACTTAGATAAATTTTTTAATTATTATTTTTACAGTATATTTCTACTGTTATAACTCTAACCCAAATGGAAAATCACAACAGCACTATGGTCATATTTGTGTCCCAAGGACCTATGCAGTTACATCCCATGAGAAATTCAACTCACTGATTTGGTGACTCCTCTGGTTGCTCTGGTGGCACTTCAGGGCTCAGTAGGGTGAAGCTACAGGATGAGGAAGGGGGCATGAGAAGCCCCTGGACTATGTTCCTGCTGCCAAGCAAGCTCAAAGCAGCTGACAAATGTACACACAAAGCCGCAGTGCGTGGAGTTTGCAGGCCAGAGCCAGTGCTTGTGACTGCTCACACTCCCAGGCACAGATGCATATGTGGTCACAGCTGTAGTTTGAAAGACACAGAAATGTCATTGCTTGTGCCTGTCTAGAGTGAAAATCTGACCAAGAGCAAAGCAAAGGAGGACTGTGGAGGCTATTCCCTGTATTGGATCTTGTCTATTCACCTGCATATCCCTTTCATAGGGTATTGTAACAAATCCCTGATTAATGTGTTTGCTAGAGAATAAAGACAATGCATAGACACACATTTTTGCTTCCCCTTCTCCTTGTGTCTTAAAAATGAAAACAGTACTAAAGTGAAACGAAGTTGAATGATTGCTTTTTTCTCCCCTCTTTTCCAAGTGAGTGTGGATGCTACGCTTGCCATTTGCCAAAGCTGGGAGCTACCCCTGCCAGGACCAGAACCATCCTCCACTGCTTTTCCTGCCCAGGTAAACTCCATGCTAAGTACAAAGAGAAGCAAAGAGTACAAAGAGTGCTTCCCAAAGACACCATAAAAACCCCAGTTAATATAAAAGAAAGGGAGATTTTTTTTCATAATTTCTGTAAAGGATGTGTCAGTTTCCTTTTAAGAGTGTTTGCCTTTCACAAATAATCAATTTTAAATTAAATGAAAATTCAAAAGGGTTATATTGAGAAAATCTCAGTTTTCATTTCAGGTGGACCTAATTTTATTTTGACTTTTCATAATTAGATGGAGAACAGGTTTTGTGATTGGAAATATATATAAGATAGAACATCAAATAAAATTTGCATATAAGAACTATCTATAAATTCTATTAAGGTAAAATTTGAATTTTTCAGACTTGATGGTTCCAACTTCAACAGGATCCTTCATTTCTGCGTAACCTTCAGATATGATATTTCAAGGGTTGAAAATGCAGCACATTATTCTAGCTTTACTAAAAGAATATTTGAGTGAAAAGTCACCACGAAATAAAACTGCAGGCAGATTGGGTGAGGGCCGTTTTGCATTAATTCAGGAGAATGGGAAGCGTTTCCTCTCAGGGTCCTTGCCTTTGCCAAGCCTGATTCTGTTGGCGCCAGCAGCAGCTCCAGCTAATGTAAAATTAAATTTATATTAACGGAAGGGTGGTGGGTAAACTTGCTGGTATCAGCCATTGTGCCTTGCAGCCATTGAGACATAAGCAGCTGCTCTGAATAAAAGGCTGGCTGGGCCCCTCTGGAGAGCATCTTCCTTCATACCGCCTTGGCCTGGCTCTACAAAAACACCTCCAGAGCTCGTAACCATCAGCCACGCCTCGGGCGTGCACATGAACCTCCGGTGCGAACTGCTGGCACATGACTGAAAGGCTTTTTGCATATTAATCATTAATGATTCGCTGCGCCTAAACTCAGGCAGCTGCAGGGACCGGCCCGCCTCTGCCCAGCCCTGTGCTACGAACAGCACCCACAAGGAGGAGCCCCATTTACAAACAATTCATTAAGAGAAAAGGCGAGAGTTCTGCCTTAGCCGTTCCCAGGCTAAACAGATTGGCGAAGAACCACTTCTTGATAAAAGAAACAGTGGGGTTTTTTACAACTGAACTCCCATCAGAAAGAAGATTCACCAGATAGGGGTTGTTTGCCTAATTACATTATCCCAACTTTTCCCAATTACAAGGAGAACAGATGTTTTGTGACTGGAAATGAACCCAAAGGGAAGGAACATCAAAGACCAACTGCCTACAACAAAAGCCTACAAAACCAATTTTTTTTTCTTCGACTCGATTAGTTACGATGTCAAGCACGTTTTTCCCAGGCAGAAGGGTGTGATTAAGTGAAACTGCTTCCCTGGGGACTTCAGGATGATGCTGAAAGAAATACAGTAAAAGTTAGTAGAAAGTTTTACACAGTAAAGTTACTGCATGAATGTGCAACAGCAGTTTTGTGAATTTACAGTGCTTCTTTCAGTATAACCCACAAAACTTAGTTTAACTGAGCATTATCTTTGTGAATAGCCTCAATACTATCTGACAGCTACAACAGTATGGAGAAGAGTAAGAAGAGCAAGCGTGCAAAGCACTTGTGCAGTTGTGACTTGCTCGATTTTCAGGTGTACTGAGCCTTCTGAGAGCCATTTGAAGAAGCCCAAAGGGTGCATGTGCACTCTGAGCCTGCATGGGCACGAGCTTTTGAAACTGTAATCCAAAGCATGAGGGTTGCAAATTAAGTTATTGTGTTTCAAAACTCCATCTTGAGGAACTTGCCTACGGTTACCCAGTCATGCCTGGTAGAATAAGGAACAAAATCCATACCTGTCAAAGATCAATAAAATGCTGCCAGATACCCCAAAAGAACAAGCAAGGATTTAGCTTGATTTCACTTGAGAAAGAATTTCATTCAAGATTTCTTTCATGTAGGTGGGTTGCAGCTCAATTTTCAGCTCACTCACTTTAAAACAGAGTATTTTTTCCTTCCTGTTTGTACATTTATTTTATATACCCAGAATTCAAAGTAAGGTAAGCAGTTTCTCTCTTTCTTCTCTGTCGGCTGCTATCTTGAGTACTTTTCAGTTTAAGTTATTGCCTACTTTGCGAAATAAAATTACCTGAGCTGCTAAGACTTCAGAAAAAAATCTCACGGCAATATATTTATTTTTCTGCGTTATTCAGAAACAAATACCTTCAACACATTGTTTTATTAACATGCTGAATTTTTACATTCTAACAAAACTCTGCCCTGCTATGATACTGGCTGGGAGGTCAATCCAGAAGGACCCAAGCAGTCTGGGGGTTACTGGAGTGAGCAGTTGCTAACAAATATGGTCACAGAGCTAATGGGGGCAAAACATTCTGCTGGACCCCACACTTAAAACCAAGGAATACAACCAAGGAAGAACTCATCAGGGATGTGAAAGTCACAGGCAGCCTTTGCTGCAGTGGCCATGAAATGGTGGTGGATCCCACAAAAAGGGAACAAGGAAAATAGCAGGATCGACCCCTGGAGTTCAGGAGAGCAGGTTGTGCCCTCTTAAGGTATCTACTTGGAGAAATCCTGCGCAATGCATCCATAGAGAGAGAGGGGACCAGAAGAGTCAGTTGAGTTTCAAGTATCACCTCCTCCAGTTTCAAAATGATCCATCTCAATGTGCAGGAAATCAGTCAAAGGCAGGAGGCAGCTGCAAATATGAGCAAGGAGACTCTGACAAAGCTCAAACAGAAAAAGGAAGTGTACAAGAGGTAGAAGCAAGGACAGGTGAACTGCCAGGAATATAGAGATGCTGTCGAAGCACACAGGGACAGGCCTGGAAAAGGCAAAACCCATCTGGAGTTGAAGATGGTAAGGAATGGTGGACAGCACGAAGGACATCTACAAATATATCAGCTGCAAAAGGAAGACAAGGGAAAATGTGAGCCTGCTGCTGAATGGGGTAGGGGACCTGGTAAGAAGAAAGCCGAGGTACTTGTGTTTTACCGGCAAGGCCAGCCTTCAGGAACTTCATGCTCTGAAACCTGTGAGAAAGTCTGAAGCAAGAGGAAGAAGACCAAGTTAAGGAACATTTGATTAAAAAAAAAAGGCATAATAAAGTCCTTGGGGCCTTATGGGATGTATCCACACCCCCTGACAGTGCTGGCAAGTGTCATTGAGGCCACTCTCAATTATCTGTGAAAGATTATGGTGATCAGGAAAAGTTCCTGAACCATAGAAAAGAGTCACTCTCACTCCTGTCTTTAAGTAGGTGGACGCAGGGAACTACAGGCTGGTCACCCTCATCTCTGTCCCCTGGAAGGTGATGGAGCAAGTATTCCTGGAGAGCACCTCCAAACAATTGAAGGACAAGGTTACCGGGAGGAGCCAGCATGGACTTTGTAACCACACAGCCCTGTAATACAGCGTAGGCATTGCTAGCCATGGGCCATAAGCTTTGTAGTGAGTTTGCAAGGCCCCAGGATAGGCTCGCTTTATCCAAACTTCTCTTGACCTGCCTGAAGCTTTATTTAATTTGGTTGAGATGCAACAGCCATTTTGCTAATGGACCAGGTGGTTAAACAGGAGAGTTGTACTAGATGATGCCCAGAGATTTCTGGCAACCTCCACTATTCTGTGAAAATAAAGTCTGATGAAATTCACCTAGAATTTGCCTCCCATTTAAGAAATATACAGAGCATTTTTTAAATTGACTTCTTAAAAACATTTCAAACCACAATTTTCTCCTTATTCTGACCCTCTCTTTTTTGACTCAAGTGAAGGAATGAAAAGTAGAGCTGATGCAACATGTTTGGGAGGAGTTTACAGATACAGAATGTCTTATTCAAGTTCTTAATTAAAAAAATAATGGTTCAGTTTAACTGAAATTTTAAGGAAAAAAGAAAACTAGCAAATAATGTATTTGTAGTATTGCTCTTCACTGCTTCTTTGAAGAGTAAGTCAGCAAATTCATTTGTTTAAATCCTTGGAAATGTATTTAAGCATATGAAAATTAATACTCATTTTGAATTCAAGATGTTTTTGAAGCCATTGTAACTTATGCTGCTTCTTAGTTTTCTCTCACAAATACATCTGCAAAGACTTGTTTCTTGAGTAGGTCTGTTGGTCTTTTAAAATCAAAAGTAGATCAAAACTGGTATCAATTTGCTCAAACATTATCTCTGTCGTTATTATTAACCACCAGCTTTTTGGTTTTTTACCCTTCTTTTACAAGAAAACTTTGAACTTACAATGGAAATGATTTGTTCTAGGTGTGTTAGGCTTTTTGTTGGGGTTTTTTTGTTTGTTTTTTTCAGCTGGAACAGGATATTTTACTTTGTGTTTTACAAACTTTCATCCAGACCAATAATGCTTTTATTCTCATGGTATATATAGGATTGCCCATTAAATTATTAAGCTTAAGATCTGAGTCAAGTTTTCTATTTACTTTGGGTTTTGTTTTCATGTTGTGTTTTGCTGTCAGGTGGGGATATATTACTGTCCCTGCTACTCAAATGCTCTAGAATGCAATTTTTGCTTAGTTCAGTCAATAACTGATCAATTACTAATGCAAAGTTGAAATGCATGTTGCACTTATATTACTGGCAGGTTCTGCCCAAACAATCACACCATCAATACAGACACAGTCACTGTTCTACTAAATTTCCACCAGTGGAATATTCTGGCAACTAAATTTATCTCAGGGGAAGTTTCTGGAAATGAAACACCCCCAAAAGTCACCCCATGATAAAAATTTTAGTTCTCTGCCTATGAAGCCGCCAGGCATCATGTGATGCTCCCAGTTTTGCAAACAATTCAGTCATCTGATTATTTACTCCCCTCTTGGTAGTAGTTGACCCAGTTGTCTTTGATGGGCTGGCAGGATCTCCAAGTGCCTTGAGGACATTCCATTTAAGGAATCCACACGGACACGAATTTGCATGCTTGCAGCGTTGTTCTTCTCTTGGCTAAGGGTGATTTAAGATAGACAAAATGAACTCTCTGTCTTCAGGATAGCAGCATTCACCTGGGGTATGGAAAACGAGAAAAACTAGTTGAACGAGGGAATGCCACAATGATTAGCATTCATTTGGGCAGCAACTGGTGGAATGCAGGAGAGCAAAACTTCCAGTTTGGTATTTTAACAACTGTGAAAATGTCAGCATGGAGTTGCTTTTAACTACATTCCAAGCCAAATTTAACTTCTCATGCTCTACAAGCATAGCCCTAGGGATCAAAAACCTCTGAAAAAACCCACACAAGCATCATTCAAATTTGAAGACTGACAGAAAAAGAAAATGAAGTCACAAATTTTCCTCAGCTCTGATTTTCTTTCCTCTACTTATTTTTTTCTGATCTTTTTTCTTTCATCCTCACTCACAGCTTTCCTTCGGTCTTCTGTACGAAGGTGCCATTGCAGTGTAAAAATCAGGAAAGTATTGTTTTATAATGTGCACCGTACCCACACATTTGTTTTGATGACTTGTGTCTGTTTTCATATTTGCACAGAAACAGTAAACTTCATTTAAAAGTCAAAACAACAGCAGCTGTACTTTGTTCTGCTTTGGTTGTTTTGCTTTTTTTGGTCTTCAACTTAGACATTCAGTCACTTCTGATATCTTGATCTGCTGTTTGTTTTTCTGAGCAGGACCATGTCACAAACCATAACTGATGCAAGACCTTTCTCTTCATAGCCATCTCTGACATCATTGTGGTTTACTGTGCTGCCTTCTGCGTTTGTTTTATGACACACACCTAAGTTTTCTTTCATGCGTGCAATTTCAGCTTTAAAGACACGTTATGACAGGTTTTTTCTCCCTTACATTTTCCTACTTTATCCTGAATTGTTTTTAGGATTCACACTCTTGTATTTCTGTGTACTGTTGAAATAATCCCCATTCTGTTGCTTTTCTGAATCTGTCTCCTAACTTCCTATTTCCATTCCGGTCACTGCTTCACAGCTTATGATGGGCTTTTTATGTCTCTTCATTAGCTACACAGATCTTGTGTTACCTGGTTTTTTTTTAAGAGTTAGTTGCTGCAGCAAGTGAGAGTTTCCAAGTGCACTTCCTGTGGGTACCCTGGGAACACTCGATCTCATATCAAAGGGACTTTTATGATTCTCTGACTTCAGAACTGAGCTTTTAATATCACTGCTGTGATATGCTTCAAATGCTCCTTTAAGCTCCAGAATTGAGAAATAAGACCCATAACACTCCAATATTTCCATTTTAATACAGGTTAGCAAATACAGCAGACATCAGAATTGTCTTCTATCAATTCACTCATGATATATTTCAACTGTTTGAACCCTTGTCATAGCTCAGGCAATTTTAATCCCCAAACTTTTGTACGATACAGTGGCTTTAAAGTGCAGTACACCAGCTTGAATGCTTGCCATCTACCAACCTGGACAGCCTATGTTATTTTTGGGCCCTAATCTTGTACGACCTTCTCTTCTCACTGCATTTTTCTGTCAGCTGGATTTTCACAACTGTTCCTTACCTATTCTTCACAAAGTAGCAGCAGTAGTCAGTAGCCTTTCTCAGCTGAAAGAAGTGTCTCTTACACATTGACTCTATAGCATATAGATTCTTTTCACCTGTTTGAACACAATTTGGCATGAAGTTATATAAACATGGTCCAAATGTAAAAAAGCCCCAAATACTAGAAAGACAAAGTGTCTGTCAAAAACCTACCCATTTTTTATGCTTATCTGTCTTTCTGACATTGACCTAGACAGCTTCTCAGACTCTTTTTGTCAGTGTTTGCTAAGCAGTGAAGGGTACTTTAGTCATTGTTTCTAGATCAGCCTCAGAAGACAGACACAGGACTGCCTCGCACTGCCACACTACAGTGCTGCCAAGCCACCTGCTACCAGCAGCTTCTTCTGCCTTCTGTACTATCAACTATAAGTTCAGGCTCTGTTTTTTCCTTAATTATTAATATTTCAGCCTTTTACAAGCTGGACTATTTTGATAAAAAGACATTGTCTCTTCAGTTTAGGATACTTTAATTCTTTTGCATATAAAGGGGCACTATGTAAAGGCCTGAATTATCTTTTCTGTAAAGCTGTTCTTAGGATTGAGCTTTGCAAAAGAATGTATAGAACATAGATTCCTCTGATCAGCTGTGTTGGGAGCTTTACAGATTCCTACTCATGCAGGAAGGAATGCTGAACACTGTTCCAAGTGCGGGCTTCAGAGGTTATGCCAAGGGAACCGCATGTTGCTCGCTTAACTGTTGAACACTGGCAGGGCTCTGGAAGAGGGGAGATAAAGGGAGTCCTTGGTGTAACAGCAACACACCGCAGTGCACAGCAGTGACATCCTACACATCATCTGCCTAGGTCAACACAAAAGATGACACTGGAGTTTGAGGTGCACTTCCACATACCTTAAGAACCAAAGAGCAAGAACAAGCCCTTAGAATAGGGTTAATTACAGGTACAAGATAATAAAAACCCCAAATTATGCAAAAGTGGCAGATGCAAAAACTTCAGGACTATTGTACCTTTGAAGACCCTGGAAAAAACGTTTAAGATTTGCCTCCAGAAAACACCTAAATAAAGTTATGTATGTGTGGACAAGGTGACTAAGATGCTGTTTTATGTAATCCTGGAAAGTTTCATGACTGATTAGGTGGGTCATTAGCAAGAAATGCCATTTCAGAAGATTTGCACACTGGTCAATACATGAAATAAGTTGTTTGGGGTTTTTCTACCCTCAGACCTTGCAGAACAGGTAAGAACAGACCATTTATGCATCTCAGATTGCCTTTGTTTTTGCCACACAATGCCCCTGCCAACTTATACTTCATTTGTGATCCAGTTATGAAATTCAGGTTACCCTTTCCCTCTACCCAGAAATTTATTAGTAATACTCACAAGCAGCAAATTAAACAGAAGGTGTAACCAGCATTTTAACAAAAGTCTTATCTATTGTATTGCAAATACAATCCTGGACTTGCCACCACCACCACCACCACATCAGTGGTGGGAGCAATTAATACTGAAACCTGTCAAGGAAGCTTTTGAATACAGTTCTACATAAGCTTCAATAAGAAACAACACTCTTTGTACAACTGACATGGGTTGTGCATCACCGTTCAGATGGATGGGATGCCAAACAGGACAAAAATTCAAATTAATTTGACCATTTAAAGGATTAATTACAATATTTGCTCTGTTATTATTTTCCCCCCTGCTAAGAAGCTGCTTCACCTCGTAAAGGCAACTCAGCAACTAGTTTCAAGTTTTGTTTTTTACAAGACACCAGCTTAAAAACCAAAAAGTAGTCATTAATAATTTTTATTATCCAACTGTTTACAATAGGATAAAAGTAAAGTGAACGTGTTTCCTCCAGGTATTCCAACTAGACAGATTTTCTTTCTACTTATACAATACTGAAAACCAACCAGGAGCTGCACAAGTTTCTCACACAGGATCAAGCATATCCACTAAAAGATGCCAACTCCACTGGTATCCCAAAATGCCTTGTGCTAGCACTGTTCTTGGACTGCTGTGCAGCAGCACTCATGACAGTGCTCAGCAGTCTATGCCACAATGGCCCCTAGTGCAAATCAGACAGCATATATTTGTTTTTGCTTTGAAACCAGATAGACTGCAACAGGCAGCTTAGGTCACCACAGATGCTCAGAGGGATAATTCAGGTTTCTAGTTCTATGCCAGGTAATCTCACCACAGATATGACTCCCCAGTGAGGAAGAACAGAGCAGTGTAGCCATTCTGCAGAGCACTTATCAGAAGTAGTTACAAAACCTCCTCTCACTCCAGAATTGTTTTAAGTACAGGGACCCATGTTCAAGAAACTAACTACAAACAGTACCTCACATTGAGACTATGCTCCTTGCTGTAGGTCGTATTTTACAGGTCTGCTATATGCAAAACTCTGCCCTCCAATGAGGAAATGAGTGGAAAGGGTGAATATTTAAGTTCTGTACTCAAAGTCATGCACATAGAGGGCAAATGAACACTGGAGCACAAGTCTTAGGTCAGACTTCTCCCATGTAAAAAGCGATACTACAAGAGGAAACTGCCTTAAATTGCACCAGGGGAGGTTTAGATTTGACACTAGAAAAAATTTATTGATGGGTGGCCAGGCACTGAGACAGGCTGCCCAAGAAAATGGTGGAATCACCACCCATGGAAGTATAAAAAACCCCATGAAGATGTGGTGCTTTGGGACATGGTTGAATGGTAGACCTGACCATGCCAGGTTAACAGTTGGACTCAATGATCTTACAGGTCTTTTCCAACCTTAGTAAACTGAGAGCACAGAAATTACTGCAAGAATAGTTGTAAAATACTGCCAAAGGCAAATACAATGCACATACCACTGAACACCACGGAACAGAATTAACAGAGCCTTAAATTTTAAGTAGGGATATGAAATGTCCCCCTTCTCTCTTACCTAGAATTACTGTTCTGAAAAACTGACACACTCATCTAGAACAGTTTAAGATTAAGGTAAGTCTCATGTTGACTGTGAGGATTCAGCCATCCTCCCTGGTTGAACCACATTTGCAGCTGTAAAATCCTTATTTGAAAAAGTAAACCCAGCACCACCCTTACATACTCAATAACTGTACTTTCTGCAATGCAACAATTCTGGTAGACAACGCAAATACGTCCTCAGCCAGTGGCACAAGAGCTGTTTCTCTTTAGCTCACCATAAGCTTGTTCTTACCCCAATTTAATCTGCACATATTTTAGACTGTTTATGAAATGCTGTATTGCTCTATAGAGAGTACAGTACACAGCTTTAAGATCTGAAATGATGCTCCTTCCTCAGCAGCACTGGCCCTGGAGGTACTCATGAGGTGCTGGGAACTGAGACACACAGCAATATTGATGGAAGGATCTGAGTGTTGCTGCCTGGGGGAGGCAGCACCAGCATGCCTGACACAGGGTGGCATTGAGCCTCACAGTGGCACTGAAAAGCTCTGAAGTTAAATTCTTAGTTTGTTTCCATTTATACTTCCCTTCCATTGGCCAGCTAATGTATTCATAACAGGGACCACACAAAAGAACAAAGTCCAAACAGAACAGGTATCACATTTTACATCAACTCAATACACATGGATTTCTGCATAATTGATCATTTTATTGGAATCTGTTAAAAGATGTTTGTTCACATCACCTGTTCAGCAGGCAGTTATGCTGCTTATGTTCACTGCATACATACTGAGCAAGTCTCCAAGCAATATATAAATATTGTCTGACCCCATACTTAGGTATTTTTACTACAAAAAGCAGCTTTTCCTCAATAAAAGTTGTATCCATGGGACCAATGTGCATTTCTTCTAGCTATGACTTGTACCAAATCTGTATCAACAATCATAGGTTAAATACAACAAGGGATGTTAATAGAGCTTTAACAGTAAAAAAAGTAAGAAAGTTAAATACTGCAACAGCTGAGATACATACTGCATTTGAATGATAGAACCTAGTCTATTGACCTAGTTAATGACACAGTTGCCACAACACAACATACAGAAGCAATGTCAACAGCCAGTACTTGTCTAAGCATTTTAGAGTTCCCCTTTTCCCTTCAAATAAAGAAGGGTTGTGCACATCTTGAATGTGAACTTAGGTATCATTAACCTTACAGCAATATCAATGCTGATAGTTAAGGTTAGGTAGAGACACACTAAAGCTGCAGGCCACTGAGTACACATAGCATTTGTGAGTTTGAGGAGCCAGTGTTTACTATAGGACAGGTTCATTGTTCAAACTCAGTACCCTATGTAACAGTTGCATTAATTGGCAAGACATACTTAGTAGAAAATGCCACTTTAGAAACCTAGCATATTTCAGTTAATTGAGTAAAGTGTTGATTTAACTAGCTATGATGAGGGCGAGGGAGGTATTTTAACTGAAACACCTTGGTAAAGTGAAATAAGCTGACCTATCTTTATTCTCTAGAACCCAGGAATAAAGCTAAATGTGTTCTCTCAGTCATCAAGGACTAGTATTTCAGCAGGCATTTCAGTTTTTAACCTAAGGGCAGGTTAAAATAAATCTGTGTACAATGCAACATACCTAAAATAGATGCAAGGATAACCAACTAGCTGTCAGTCTCTACTTTTAGTGTTACAAGCCCAACAATTTTGGCACACGAGTATAGCCAATCTTTTAAGTTCAAATTCAACCATTCCAAGCCAGAGAGACCCATTTCAGAGATTGCTCTGGACTGAGATTTTCTGGACTGTAAAAACATGCATACACCAGCTGCCCAGAAACACACAACTAAAAGAAGTTGCTAGAAATAGCCACTGAACATATACATGCACACCAGTGAGTTTCCCAATTAAAATGCTATTTACAAGCCATACTTCAGTGTTTTGTAATTTGTAGTTTTTAACCCAACTTACACATACGAGTTCAAGTGAAGGACATACAATGTGACCTTTTAAAATATCCAAAGTGAAAATGAGTGCAAGTTACAAAGCTAAAAAGAGGTTAGCAATGATTTCCTGGTCTTTTCAGGTGAAAAATTATTTACTAGATAAGCAATGAAAGAGGGGTGAAGTCCATGAAGGACATAACCTTTAGGAAAGCAAACACAGCCTCAAACAACAATACTGACTTTTCAAAAAGTCTGAAAATTTCTTTATACTGAAAACTGAAGTTCTCCACAAAGTTATCTGGTATCTTGCTGCATGTTGTGTTATTGCCCTACAAGTTGTGCAGAAACCTATAGCCAAGTATTCGTGCACAAGAAATTTAGAAGTTACCGTGCATAAGATATGGTTAAGCTGTAACAGAATCTCAGGTATTGATTATGGCTTAGACCTGCATTGAAAGTCAACACTTAGACAAATATCCTTAGGTGGATGACATTGTCCATATGAAAGTGACACAACTTTGTTACACTGAAGACTTACTTGGTTAAAGTGACCTTCCGCTTACAAGAAACAATGGACAATATATTCACAGATAACCACTGCAAGAATTAGCTTTGTAGAAAATTCAACAATACTTTTTACTTTTCTTTAAGTGTATATATTTGCAGATATTTTATAAGCAAGCTGTTTCTTAAACAGCCAGATCTTTGATAGTTAATTCTTTATCCTACTTCCTCCCTCATCCAAATTTGCCAAATTCAAGACATTGTTTTAGCAGCATTCATGAAATCAATAGTGCAAAGTTGTTATAAAAACCTCTTTTCCCAAGCTATGACATACTCTTCAAGTTTTGTATTAGGTCAATAGCACTTCCCATGTATTTAGAGCTCCGGGGAAAGGCAGGAACAATGGATATGCTGAATCTAGCAAACAAACAATTGTTTGCCAAAGGCTTTTTTGAATTTTACTTTTGGGTGGATTTTTTTAATTTGCTGCTCATACTGGCCCTTGTTACAACTTTGGTAACTAGTTCACGGCATTAAATTCACAATTCCTCATTTTGATACGCGCCTATAACATGTGAATTGAACTGCACCACAATAATTGTAATGTCATCTCTATACATTCGAGCCAGCTCTTCAGGAAGACTAAGCATCTTGGACAGTCGCTCATGATCCACGGTTCCGAACTCATTGTTACCCACTGCATGACGTATCAGGTGAGTTGCTGCATTCTGATCTTCGAATACTGAAGAGATTCTTGCTCTCCTTTCTGTTAAGAGACCATGCATCTGTCCCAAAGTTACCTTATAGCCACCAACAGCTATTGGCTGTTGGTGGTGAACACCAGTGAGGTACTCCCCTACAATTCTAGCCACATCTTGCCTGTGCATTGTCTCCCACAGCCCATCTGTGGCCAAAACCAGGAACTTATCTTGTGGCCGTAATTTGTGATGTATGACTTCCGGTTCAGCTGTGAGGTATGGGGGAGTGTGATAGTTTGGAGGAATAAACTTTGTATATTCATTGTCATTCAGCTGATCTGGGCCTGATTCTATTACTCTCTTCTGCAGTTCAATACTCCATTTAAACTTCACGTCACCAAAAGCTCTGAAAGGCATCAGGAGACCCAAGAGACGATCTTGTTTCACAAGACTTTTCTCTTCAGACTTCGGATGCTCCATTTTCACACGTTCCACCTCATGTTCATTTTGTGCATTGTGGTCATAAGACAAATTAACTGCGGACCAAGATCCATCTTCTTCCTGAACGCCAAGCATTGCTCTACTGTCACCTGTGTTTGCAATGTGCAAGTCGACACCATCCACATGAGCTACACAGGCAGTTGCACCAGAAAATGCTACTCGCAGTACTAGGTAGTTGAGAAAAGAATTTGGATCTCCCACTTGAGCTTCCAAAGAAATATCATTATCAAGCCTCTTAAAGGCATTAATTAAAGCTTCTCTCACATCAGTAGTCTCTCCACTGTTGAGATCAATCAGCTCCTGCCAGTAAGTTCTTAGACTGTTGAAGTAAAGCTTGGAAGCCTCTTTGCTAAAATAATCATTGGGATGCTTGTGCCATTGTAAAATGGGCAAGAGAGCTCTGCCACTCTCCACAGCATTTTCTATTTCAAGTAAAGTCTCATGAGGTAACAAAGAGACAGCAATGTAGTAAAACAGTCTTTCACTGACAGCTTGAGCACAAGCACAGCCTGCATGGCCATCAAACACACCCAGAAGCATCCCTCTTGTCTGTAAACAAGTGGCAGCACTCCTCCGGTCCTCTATTGGAGCGTTAGCAGGCAACTGGTTGCTATCAAAGCCAAGAACAGAACTTACATTTTTACCATCAAATTCTGGGACTTTGAAACTGTATTCATTTGCCTTCAGAATGCTGTTGACCTGTGGAGGGGTGAGGTAAAACCTCTGTGGCGTAGAAGCATAATCCCTTGTGTGAATAAAGTGATTAAAGTGCTCCTTTGGCCTATAAAGAGCCGCAAATTTCTTCTGTGGTGCGTATCTGAAGTGACTGTGAGCAAAATGAGATGACAAACAACACAGATGTCTATGGTGGCAGTAACACGCAGTACTGCCTATTCTGCTAATCTCACAGTTACGAATCAATGGGAACAGATGAGCTGGTGCTGGCATGGCATCAGACAACAATGGCAGCCTGGAGCTTCGGACTGGAATTGCTGAAAGACAAGAGAACAACTATGCTTAGCGGGACAGCTGATTTTTTTCCCCAGAATTCTGTGTTAAGATGTTTACAGCTCCAAACTAAGTTGCTTATTATATGGAGTTCATAGCTTCAGAGGACTTGACAAAGAAAGGTATTACGAGGTGCTTATTTATAGACACTACATTGGGCTGTAACCAAAAAGCTATACCATACTTCAGCACAGGTATTTTGGCTCTTATACCCACTCAGATAGCAGGCAGGAAGCGAAAGCATCACCCAGTCAATGAAGCTTCAAACAACTTAGCACAATGGTTAGCATGGAGCACTCCACAGAATTGCCACAGCACTTTTAAAGATATTTACTTTCCTGGTGATTTCACAGCTGACAGAGACAGACATGGCACACAAGGAAGAAAACTCTTTCTAAAAGGCTGAAGAAGAGAAAGCATAACAGGAGGACCCAAGAAACAACTGAGATGACATACAACAAAGATGGTTTAGACAACAGAAGCAAGCAGTAGGTGATAGAGAACGGATATTCTTTATGCAATCAGAAGTCAGTAGCAGGTTTTGTTTCTTCTCCCTCCTTTCACATGTAAAACTTCAAACTTGTGTGACATACAAAATAGCCACAGCAGTCTATGCAGCAACTTTCTAGCTTAAGATATAAGTACAAGAGGTAGAAAGGAAATACGTCTTTCCAACAGCTATCCCAGTAAATTTTAAGATTACAAAACACCTTAGAAAGCTACTGAATTGAAAGATTATATGCAAATTATTTGCTTCAGCGTGTAGAAGAGAGGCTTGCACAATACTCTAAAGCTAGTTCAGTGTTAAGATAAACCACTACTTTCTGAAAAAATATTCTACTGCTACTTGCCACATCTAAAAGCTTTCCTTACTTTTCACTTCCCTGAAGAAAGAGTATGCTAGCATACTCTTCCTTGTCCCCATTTACATACCAAACCACAACACTAGCAAGAGTGCCTCTCAAAAGCCTTACTCACTATGCCTCATTATCAGGAAGTCTTTTACAATGTAATACTTGAGAAACAATTCCAGAGTGGAAATGGAGTTGAACTGTGCCTTGTGTGAAGTACACACATTTAAGGCAAATTCAATTTTCTCTTTTATGATCAAGTTTCATCATAAAAGCTTTTTCTCAGAAAAGACCATTAGAAGGCTTGCTGCAACTACTCTATCAGCACTGCTAGATGTCAAATTGTTTTACTGAAGAAATGGATATTGCTGTGTTATGCAAGGTGCTTCAGCCACTAAATGGATTTTTTTTAAGCCAAGCAGGCATACCAATATTTCAGATGAGACTCAATCCCAATAAAATAGGCAGCAAGCCCCAATACTCAATCTAAACTATGGTACAATATAGGAGAAATTGCATTTTGCAATCACCCCATTCCATAAGCTTTCCATAGCTTCAGCCATAGGATTCTGATCACCTGGACCAGCTGAGAAGTGTCTGGAAACACATGAAGCTTTACCCCACTCTCTCTGTTTCAAAAAAGGGAAGCAAGTAACATTCTTCCCTCCAAGCTTGTTTGCTCTTTTTAAGTAAACCAGAGTGGAGCCCATTTCTCTGTTACATGACATGTAAGTGCTGAAAGCAGAGTAGAATTCATGTTGCTATCACTCTGCTGACTTTCCAGCACTAATGAGTGACTGTCATACATTGACAAACTCTCCTGAGTCTCCCACTGACAGCTGTGAAGACTGAAGTTTTCTGTTGTGCAGGTACCAGAAGAGCTCGGGCTGTAGTCCAGACGCCCAGCAGCAGTGAATTGGCTCAAGCTTCCAGATGCATACTGAATTTATGTTAGCCATTTGCTTCTCCACTCCAGGCTTCACATGCACACAGCATGACAGCAGGAGACTGCAACTCCAAAAATAGATTTTAAATTTTATTCACTGCCTTCTAATTATATGGGAGCTATTTTGGTAACAGTTATGCATATTTCTTCACGTGACATTTAAAAGCAACAATTTTGCTTACAGAACAGTAACCTGAAGGTTTTATGTATGTGCCTGGCCTACAGCAGCACCTCAGCTTCAGCACTCATCGCCCATTAGACTCCCACTGAATCAACTTCTCCTGAGTGCTCACCATTTGTGTTCAGTGCTGACCCACAGTGGTGCCTCAACAGTTCTGACAGTTTTGTTGGTCCATGATGTAGCAAAAATACAAATGTATTGCTGCTGTAACAGTTCTGCAGTGCCAGCAGAGGATATTTTGCTGATTTTTAATCATTAGTTTATTAAATGTTACATGAAATCCAAGAGGATGTAATAAAAAAATTGGCCTCCCATTTTCCACTGCTCGTATCATTTACATTAGATCTGTGTCAGCTTAAGAGATCAGTCTGTTTCACATACCAGATTTAATGATTCCAATTTGATTAAGTAAATGCATAATTCCAAGTGTCCAAATGTGAACTGAAGTTAGTCTCTCCCATTTACCCCCACAACAGAGATGCCCCAAGTATAACCAGACACTCCAGCTAGCCTTTAAATAACAGAAGCAATGGATCTGGATTAAATAATTAAGATCCCAAAATCATTATGGCTGATCAGAAGATGGCAGAGTAGAAAAAGTAGAAATTTTACAGTTCAATCAAGATTTGTCAAGATACTAGAATCAATCCAGTGTAAATACCTCTCCAAGCCCAGAGCAGGGTACAAGGGCTATTTTTCAAACTGTAAACATAATATGACCAATAATGAGTCAGATGGTCAACTTAGGGGATTTTGTAGTACTACACTAGAAAAATAGAAAAATGTTCCACCTTTCTTTAATAAAGGCCCGTTATAGCCATTCTATGAGGGCTAATTGACACTGCACAGACAGGTTCCTCCAAAACACTGTGCCAAAGACACTCATGGCTTCGGGTAAAAACACTTACTCGGGTGCCTTTCCTACACTTGACAGACCTGAATTAGCCAGCTGGAGGGGACGAGGAGGTGGGGAGAAGAACAAAAAGCATTCAATACAAGCAGCACCGTTAATCTTTCCCCGCGGCCTCAGCCTTCAGACACAGCCCAGCCTAGGAGCCCCTTCCCGGGTCCCATCCGACCCCCGAGCCCGTCGCTCCACGAAGGGAGATACATACCGATCCGCCTGGGCCCAGGACATACACACATTCTCCTGTCACAACATGAAGCCGCCAACATCCACAAAGCAGAAGCCCGGGGGGCGGGGGGAGAAGCAAGGCAGAGAGTTTGTTAGAGAAGACGTAGAGCTCCGGCACGGAGGTGGGACGGCAGACAGGAGGAGACACGCACACACAGCCCTTCTGCGGGCGCACGGCGCCGCTGCTGCCGCTCGCCCGGCGATGGGACCGGGCCAGCTCCGCAAGGACCGCCCGCACCCGCCGCCCGCCCGGGCACCGAGCCCCGCCGGCCCCACTCTCCCTTCCGGCAGGGCGAGGGGCAGGGCCCGCTCGAGCTGCGCGCCGCCGCGGCGGACACCGCTGCCCGCTCAGGCGCTGCACGGCCCCGACATGGCCGCCCCTCCCCAGCTGCCCGCCCGCCTCCGGTACGACCACCTCCTCCTCCTCCTCCCTCCGCCCGTCCCGGGCACAGACCTGGGCCTTTCCCGGGCGGCTCAGGGAGACGGGTAGAAGAACCGCGCGGCACAGGAAGGGAGGCGGGTGCAAGGACCGCGCTGCCCCGAACGCACGCGCCGCGCCCAGACCCCCCGACAGCCACCGCCTCACGCCTGCGGCCGCCGCGCCTTATAAAGAGCCCTGCGGCTCGCGGCGCGCCGCCCATTGGCTGCCGAGGAGGGCAAGGCGGGCACGTGACGCGGAGGCAGAGGGAGCGCGCGGGGGGCGGGAGGAGGAGGGGGTGCTGTGTGCGCGCGCACCGCTGAGGGGCGGGAAGGGGCGAACGCGGCGGCGGCGCGCGGCGTGTCCGCCTCCTTCCCGCCAAGGCGTGCGTGAGGGGAGGGAGAGCCCCCCGGGCGCGCTTTTCCGAGTGCGAAACGGGGCCGTGAGGCTTTCGCCCGAAATGTTCGTGAAGTGTCTTTAACAGGTACGAAGCACGTTAACTCCGCAAGAGACCGCTGAAGTCTGTCCCCTAAGAGGGGACTTCTCTGCCCTGGGAAAGCCCCCCATATTCCTTCGGTCAGGAGTCAGAGTCGCACAACTTCTGACTGTTACGGAGACCGAATATGGGAAAATGTCTAAATATTGTAGGGCGTATTGGCATTTACTCTGAATTCCTTTTAAAGAGTGGTGCTCTTAGGTGTTTTTTTCCCCCTTGAAATGTTCGGGTTGACTTGAACAGTCATAAAGCGTGTTAACTCCACAGAAGACCACTGAAGCTTGTACTGAAACGTGAGGGTTTGGGGCTTTTAAAATTAATTTCCCCCTTGGTGTTTTGTCTTCTCCAGAATCTCTCCAGGCAAAGCAAGCTGCTATGGAGTGCCAAATCCAGGGACCTCTCTGCCCCGACATCGCCACATTGCTGCCGTCACTGCCAACAAGGAATGGTTTGAGGGCAGCAGCTACGAAGAAGGAGCAGCCCTTCCCCAGAAGGGCAACACCTGTCTGTCGTTCCTGCTGGTGCGGCAGCAGCAGTAGCCTCCTTTCTCTCCCCTCTCTTAGTTACTGTCCTGTCCCTGTTCCACATCTCTAGGGCAACACTCAATTTTGCATGTGCTTCTGAGATATTCTGATCCACACTTGCTCTTCACGTACATTTCTGAATATGGAAAGTATAAAAATTCGTCAGTATTTTGATTTCCTTGATCATCTCTCTGTTTATAGAAGCCTGTGCTCTTGTGCCGTACTATTTTTCAGGATGTTCAGGATGCCCACGTTGCTGTGTGTTGTTAGCAGCAGATGCTAGCAAGCCCTCAGGGTGCTGCAATTAGCATTCCCTCAGCAGCTGTAACAAAACACAGATTTTGACTATGCTTACGTCTTTACCCAGTTGGGAGGATGCGTACAGCTTTGTACCAAGACCAGGAGAAGAAACAAAGGAAAAGCTGCACTTAGTGTCCAGAAGACCCAAGAGCTCTACTTGAAATGTAAGAGTGTGGAAAGTACTGCTCTGTGACCCTCTGTGTGAAAACCAGCTAGAAAGATAAAATGATGCCATCCTTAGAAATGCAAGTTTTTCATGGTAGTAGTTGAAAACACAGAGTATTAAAATTTTCATTTATTGGTGTTCTGGGTGACTTTTGAGATATTTATGTGTTTATCCAGAATGGTAAACCATCATCTTCTCTTTGAGGCTTATTTTAGAAGTGAAAAAAAAAAAGGAATTTGACAGACACCACTATGTTAAAAACTTTGTTAAACATAATGGGAAACAAATTATTTGTATTCCTTTTTAATGGTAGCACATGGTTAAAAGTAGATTGCCAGAATGTGCAGAAACAACAACCATTTACATAATTTTCTACTTGCAGCAAGAGTGACTGTAAAGCCCCAAAGTTTAGAAAGTTTCTTATAGACTATGTAAAGTGGCACTATCAAGGCACCTTCTTACCTTGCCAGAAGGAAGAAGGCTGTGGGAAGACAGACCTCTGCCTGGGTGAATCTGAGTGATGGTTCTACAAGTAGATACACGGAAATGGATTGGGATGAAGTCACCGCTGATCACCTCATATTCCTCTAAGTAAGGAGTTTGTGGAGTGGCTTCATGTATGACTTCCACAGAGAATATTGCTGTCTAGAGCTGCCTACCTAGAAAAAATTCCACAAAATAGTTAGCATTTAGCACTTTTGGTCTTCAGAACATCTTGTGCCCATTAGTTCAGTTTTCTGTAATTTGCTTTGAAATTGAAAGGTTAGTGGTACAGCTCCCTGTTTATTTCTTTAATTATCCTTTTCTTCCTGATAAAAGGCCAGGAGAGGAGCTACCTTTATAGCTGGCCTTGGAAGTTGTAGCTCCCTGTCTCACAGTATCCTGTTGATATCTCTGAACATTAGACAAAATCTGAATTTTAAAACACTGAGTGAGAAAATATTTTGGCCTTAGTAGCCACATATAAATCCCACAAATTAAAGACAAAATGCTAAAATTTGGCTGACATTTTGCTCCTCAAGCTTACGTGAGTTTGCTGGTATGCTGTCAGAAGCTGGATGTTGCAATTTAACTGGAAAGTTAGATTTTCCTTCTCTTCATTTTGCTGCTGCCACGACCTTTTTGTGCACTTTGAGCAACAGTTCATATTTGCTGATTCTAAAGAATAAAAACTACTTAAATTAATAAAAACATGTTGCTCCACATTTAACATTTTACACCAGAGATTGATGGAGAAGCAATTACTTGTAACTACTTCAAGGTATGCAAAGTCTCCCTGTTTCCCTGAATGAAAGGATTATCAACAGAGTGTAACAAGAGACATCAGTTCTTGTCTTACTGTGCCTGTTGCCAGCAGTGGCTAATTCTGCACTGCAGAACCAACAGGCAGCTATGCATTATCACTGCAGCTAAGGTGCTGCTGTACTTACCCCAACAGACATTTCCAAAAAAACACATTTCAGAGAAACACATTTCCAGAGGAACTCAAACAGTTCATTTACAGATCATCATTTTACAGATCATCAAAGGAATGATTTTTGATCATTCAATCATTTGAATGATCAAATGATGATTTGATGAAAATCATCAAATCATCATTTGAAATCAAGTGTTTGTAATGACCTTTAGTTTAAATAGGTTCTTGTGCTTAATGTATAAATATTTTATTGATTCATTTTTATTGACTCATTTTTATGGAAAGCTAGTTCAGGAGCACAGGATAATATTTCACTTGTTTTTATATCCCCTGACTCCTTAACATTCTTATGATATCCTTGGATACAATATTACAGAAATGCCGTGTTGCTCCTGTGCTTGTTGAAAAGAGCAGTTGCTCATAAAACCTGTCTTAAAACTGAGTGCACGGATCAAACACTTCGACCTGGCATGCTGCCATACCAACCTGGAGCAGGAAAAAAAGGCAGAAGAGTCATAAGCTTTGAGAGCAGAAAGAAAAGCCCAACAAGGGAGAAAATAAGGGAGACAAGCATGCCAGGTACTGAATAAACAGGAAGGATTGCACAGGACTAAACTGTGTTCTTTCCTTTACTGAGAGCATTACAGAAGCAATGACAGCAATCTGAATATGCCGTTCCACAGAGAGCAATTTATTTTTAGCAGAAATCAGGAGCATTATGTGGCAAAACTAAATGTGTCAGTAGAGCTCAAAGCAGATGGATTACCTGCGAACAGCGGTGGCCTGTGCTCTTCAGTCTGCTTCAAAGGGAGAGTTTGATTGTACGTTCAACTGTTCTGCTGCCCTCTCGGGGACCGTTTGCTGTGGGTGGTGCATCTGTCCTCCCTCAACACAGCTGGGTTTCTGAGTACAGTGAACATTTCTGAAGTTTTACAATGAGCCCTGCAAAAGGTGATTTTTAAAGAACGTCTAAGAGTATCAACTTTAGAGTAAACCAGCAGCACCGAGCCACGATTCATCTCTCCCCTGCCCTTTCTAAAGGTAAGTCCAATAGCGATCACAGACAATTGCTTTCAGTGGGTATTTTGCTGTCACTGTAGGACGCATGGATAGTTTAATTTATTTTGTCTCCCCTGGAAGCTCTTTGTATCTTCACTCTTAATTCCTTTCTGAAATGAAGCAATGGGTCTGACTCATTCAACAGTTGAGATTCAACTTCCTAGACTCAGAGATTAATTGAGGTCAGACAGGACCTGCTGAAAGCAGGGCCACCTTCAAAGCTAGGTCAGATTGTTCAGGGACTTGGTCAGTCCCATTTTGAGGACTGAGGTGCTCCAGTCTGTCTGGGTCCCAGTTCCAGTACTTCACTTCAAATTTTGAAGATTTTTAATTTTTAGTTAATCAGAATTTTCCTTGTTAAGCTTGTGTCTGTTGCTTCTTGCCCTTCAGGACTTCTTTGTACCATCCTATATGTTCATTCCCATCTCATTAGCAGATAATTAAATGCATTTTTTTCATTTGGTAGTAGTTGTGCACTAGTTTGCACTTTTCACCTCGGTTGGTTTTTCAGGGTCCAGTATCCAGTTTGAGGAATACAGCATTCTGACTCGATGAAGTAAAGGAAATTCTGTAGCAAACTAATTTCTTGGCCAGCTTCAGGAATGATACTTAGGACATTATCAGTGTCTGGCTATGAAGAAGTAGTTTCAGGATACCAGGAAATTGGATCCAGCAATTACCTCGGTTCTGAAGGGTCTGATCCCTTTTCCAGCTGTAGTTCATCATGTGCATTTTTCATATTTCTTTGTTACAGCCATTTTAAAAAGTAACTACATTTGCAGTTATAATGGCTGCCATGCAAACGGTTCAATAGACTTCAGGGGAAGTAGTGGAGATTAAAATTGGGAGAGGAATCTGGCGCATTTTTCCATAATGTCTTGGGGTGACTTTACGCTGTGTATCCCCTATCACTGTTCTCTGCCCAGACATGACTCCTGTGCCTTTCTATGCCTTTAAAACTGAGTGCAGGAGACAGAGAAAAAAACTGAGCGAACTTTTCAAACAGTCTGTACTTCAAGGACACAGAGATTAGCTTCTTGCTGCTGAGGAGCAGAAGAGAGTACTCTTCTTGCTTTTCAGCCAGTTTTGTTTTTCGGCTCTGCTTCTTCGGAGAGAGACAGAGAGTGGTTTTTTCCGGGACTTTGGTTTCTTTTTTTCCTCCTCTTCTGGACTTGTTCAGAACACCAGAACATCAGAACCGAGGGACCTTCCACCGGCCTGGAGGGGGGCCCCCACGCCGACCCAGCTCC
>VZRQ01002381.1:383222-434977 GCA_013397975.1 Machaerirhynchus nigripectus | reverse complement strand
GGAAAAAACCACTCTCTGTCTCTCTCCGAAGAAGCAGAGCCAAAAAACAAAACTGGCTGAAAAGCAAGAAGAGTACTCTCCTCTGCTCCTCAGCAGCAAGAAGCTAATCTCTGTGTCCTTGAAGTACAGACTGTTTGAAAAGTTCACTCAGTTTTTTTCTCTGTCTCCTGCACTCAGTTTTAAAGGCATAGAAAGGCACAGGAATCATGTCTGGGCATAGAACGGTGATAGGGGATACACAGCATAAAGTCACCCCAAGACACATGCAGAGAATAGCTTGCACTTTTCAACACATAAAATATTGTTTACCTAATGCTGCTGGAACAATGATATCCTGGGTTCATTTTATCAGATATGATACCCTGAAATAAAAGGTTGCTCAGAGGCTGGTAATTGGATACAGCCTTTTGTCTTTACTTGAGGTCACTGGAGTCAAGAGATGGAAAGCCAATGGATGGTCTATAGAAACAGCTGGCTTATTTGAGCTGAGGTTTCTATGCAAATGTGAATGTTAAAGACTAACAATTTCTCCAGCAATGAGGAAGAGCAACCAGTGCCAATTACTAGAAATACTGGTGTTATTGTCTTAGCATGAGAGGGTACTTTGTATGGAAGATAAAATTAGAAATTTTGATTTAGAACCAAGAGTAGGTTCTGAACCAATCTCTTAGATGTCTTAGGGCCCAGGGTTAGATCAGGTCACATTTCCACTTGTAACAAGGAAGTTTAGAAAGACTACCAAAGTGACCTTCTCTCATTCCTATTTGCCTTTCTCAGTTTAGCCTTACCTAAATGCTGGGAAAACAAGACCTTGTATCCTGTGGGGTTTGTATTTGATGAAACAAGAAATAAGCATTTGTTATTTTTTTCTGTAGAAAAAAGATGAGTTAGGTTACTGGTTTCCTTGGCTGATAAACAGACTTATTATCTCAAGTGACCCCATCTACATTAATATTTACCATTTGCTTTATACTATATGTTTAATTTATATTTTTAAACAACAAACCAAACATGTATTTGTTCTAACCTCTTCCCTTCCCTGACTAGATCCACTATTTTGTTCTTCCAAGCAGGTGTCCTAAGCAGAAGGTTACAGAGCCTCATTTGCTTCCTCTGAGCCAAGGAGTGGTGGATTCCTGTGTGAGTGACCAGTCTTCACTGCATGGTGAGGCATTGCCCTCGCCTCAGCTGACCTACAGCCCATCAGTAACAGGACTCACCTGGAAAAAGAGGCAGTGTGGAATGAAGGTGACAATTATACCAGCCTTTTACAGTTAAAAGCTTTAGCCACTAGGCTGTTATATGCTAAGATAGGAACAAGCAGAAGGAGCAACACTGTCATACAAGTGGAGCTGGAGCTTTTTTTATGGTATTCAGGAACTGGAGGCAGCCACCTCCCTCTGAGAGATCCCTGGCCATCTCAGCAGAACGAAGCTGTGCTCCTGTGCCAGGCTTTTAATCAAAGGAGAAGGCCTGATTGTGAGCATTTCCAGCAGGCCTACTTTAGGGCTGCCTTTCTTGTCCTGGGGAATTTTTTATAAGGTCATTTAGGGATCCCCACTCCTAATTTTGCCCTGCATTGGCACTGGGGTGCTTTCCCTGAATCTGGATTCCAGCCCAGGGCTGGATTTGGTTTGCAAGTCTGAATAGCCTGCATATTCAGTTGCACAGCTCAATGATGTCCCTGTGGCATAGGCCAGGGAGGTGGTGCAAGATCACACATTCCCCCACAGATGGGCTGTGCCTCTGAGGAACCTCCATAAAGACCTAGGAGCACTGGGAGGACATTCAATAAGCACAGGATGACTGCTACCCTGCTGTTTCTCAGGAGCACAGGACGCAGGTTTCCTGTGAACCTTTTGGGCTTGCAAGGGAGCAGTCCAGGCACCTTACTCCTCCCTCATGATCATTTTACTCAATGTGTTTCAAATGCCCTGGAGCAAGTCCAGATTGAAAGCTAAGTGTTTTAGAGTAGTATTTTAAGAAGAAGGATTTTTTATTCTATTAGTATTGACTTTAAACACTAGGTCTAAACACCAGCCACATCAGGCTGTTTCTCTGAAACTTCTTTGAACTTTGGATGCATCTCTGCAGCCTTGTGTAACTGCAGAGGTTTGTTCAATTTGTCTGGATGTTATATAAGCTGTCTTTTATTTTCCTTTTGCTTATGATCATGTTATGTAGGCTGCCTTCTTAAATTTCAGGAACCCTAAGGCAGCCTGAGTCATGTGTATGAGGCTCTTTTTTGCACTGTTGTGTAAGGTAGTCAATTGCAAAGGTCATGGGAATGAGTTATTTAAAAACTGAAACATGCTGGGCTCTATCCAGCTTAGAATAGATGAGCTCAGAGAGGCATTTGCGTTTTAAATTACAGTTTGGCTTATCAAGGACTGATTTACCTAACTCACTATCTCAGTTTCCTTAGCAAACTGCTGGAGCACACAATATTTTTGTTTCTTTTAAATGTGTTGCTGATATAATCATGCATTCACATGCGACAATGAATAAAATATTTACTTTCAGTACCAGAAAACAAATGCATTCACAAATATTGTCATCATAGGTACAGTCTTCATGCTCATTTCTTTTCGGTGCTCACAGCAATTAATCTCCCTTACCATTTGATCCCAATGGAAGACGTAAGATTCGCGGTCGAAGTGCACAGAGTGCTTTGATCTACTCAGTGGACGGCTGGGTTGTGATGTGTCACTGTGCTCTTGTGTAATTTGGCTCAGTCATATCGATGCCATGCAGGTTAAAGGCACAAGAACAGATAACTTTGGAGTCTCCAGGGCAGTTCATTATGTTTCTCTTCACTCTGTCTGCTGTCTGGTTTAAGCCATCCAACTGTACCCTCATCTATAGAAAGACCTTTCTTGCTTCCTCCTTCGTGTCCCCTCCCAGGCCCTCCAGGTCACCACCCATACAAGAGCATGTCCAGCCATACTTTAAAGTGAAAGTGCTCTGAACTCTCCCAAAAGCACTTTTAAACTTGGATCATTTCACAGAGCAGTTCAGGGCACAACTCCACCAACTTCTCAGCGTGCACAAAAGGGCAGGCAGCAGTCTCTGGAAGCAGGGAAGGGCATTGCAGTGGGCCAGGGGAGCAGGAAAGAATACAAAACCACACCCTGGGAGTGATTTTTGTTCTCTCCACCAGCTTGTGGAGCTATCCCACCATCATTTTGGCCATTTGCAAAATTCATGTGTGCAATTCTAATTTACTTCCCTTTTCATGAAGCAAAATGTAATCAACTTGCGATCACATCAACTCTTGTTGAAAATAGCAAGAAAAAGCTATGTGATGAGAAAAAAAAATATATTAAATTGGTTTGGCATGAGGAAGCAGTTAAATGACTCTGATTACTGAAAACCAAAGCAGTACAATCCACCTCCCCAAATATTGCATCAATATCACAAAATTAAGTAACAGCATGTCCTCATACAGGCTTGCAGTGCAATGTACTCGTAAATGATACAGACAGGAAGTACTTAAGCCAGTTGTGGAGTCACACATGTGCATGTAGGAGAGGAAAAAAATCGTTAAAAAAAAACATTAAAAAAAAGGCTAGAAATGCAAAGGGCACAGTAAACTGAGGGACATGACACTGAAAGGAAGGAGAACTCTGGGGCAAAGGACTTCTTGGAAAGGGCTTGAATGCAAGCAGAGGTGGGCTGTTGCTGTTTGCCTGCTTTTTGCTGTGTTCAGAAAAACAAGAACTTTTTAAGTAAAGGAATTGTACGTGTGAGTCTATTGCATTATACCCAGTATCATGACTCAAGGTGATTGCTAGGATTAAACAGGAACAGCTGAAAGAGCTGGAATAAGGGAGAACAGGGTCTATGAAGCTGTAAGGGTTTAAAGATGTTAGCAAAAAAAAAATCAGTTATTTTCCTGTATTCATGTCATTCTGGTTTGTATTTGCATGTATCAGTGGATAAAATATATGAATCACAGGGTGGGGTTTTTTTCTTGCATGTTAATAATGGACACCTTGCCCTGAGTCAAAAAGCAGTGCCTTAGGTTAATCTGGAAAACACTTCTTGAATCTGCCATCATGTGAAGACTGGCAACAAGCTCACTTTCCCCAGAGAAGAGCTATAAAACCAAGCAAGAGAAATCTGCAAACAGAAAGTCTGTTCACTTCTCTAACACTGCTCTTATCCTCTTGGACTATCTTGGGGTGAGCAGCTGGAAGACAGCATGTTCTGTAGGCAGACAGCTCCTGGCAGGCAGTCAGTACAGCTGCGAATACGACACTGTGCCAAACATGAGTCTGTAATTTCTACTACTCTCCAACGGTCAGCTTTTTGAGGATAGCATTTAGTCATTTCCTGGGAAGACAAAGGGTGCCCATCAGAGCTAATGATAGTTTACTCGCTTGTGTGTTGCCACGTGGGAGGTGGCTATAAAGCACACTTGGAAAATGAGCACAACTGATTCAAAATTACAGCAGTGGTGTTGATGCAGGAATTTGCTGCCAGGCAGTTCTCAGAATCCCTGCACCCTTTGTCAGACAAGGAGGAATTTTCTTCTGACTTACTTTTCTCAGCTGTCTGAATAGGAGAGCAAATGTGCCTCAGGAGAAATAAGAAGTGTGTTAGTTTTCATTAACTTTTAATTTGAAGTCTGCATAACTGAATGAAACCACTGTAGTAATCTGGAAAGGGTGTCTGAAAGCCCTGTTGAATCAGAGATAATTCCTCCCTTCTCTCTGAAAAGTACATATCAAAAAGGTGCTTTGTTCAGAGGCACAGTATCCCAGAGGCACCAGTACTTGCAAAGAACTCAAGCAGTGGGAGCAACTCTGGAAAGTCATTTCAGGCTGCTGCAGCATTCCCAGGGCTGTAGTAAAGGTCAGTGTGTGTGTGTCCTTCAGCCATGTGGAGTTTTGATTAGCAAATCTGTGTCGTTGACAACTCTGAGCTTTCCAGACAGTGAAGTATCAGGGCTCCCATGTGCACAAGAAGTGCACTCCCCATGCCCAGCTTGTGCTCAAAGGCATGGCACTTGCTGGACAGCCTTCAGCTGTAACACATACTGCAGCAAGGCTCACACCCAAACATTCCAATCATGTCAGGAAAGAAGTTTAAAAATGTTGTTTTGCTGCCAGGTCTTTCTTTAAAAAAAAAAATTGTTTAATAACTGATTCATAACTGAATCTCTTCTCACACTGTACCATTTTCCAGGATCATTCCTTAAGGCCATCTTTACAGCACTCACAGTGCCAGACCATCATGTTTTTATGATTTAACTTGCCTGCAGCAATCATAATTCTGCCAGGTGCCTTGCCACCTTTACCTTTTGTTTTGTTACTGTGGCCAAGCCTGTTTGGTCTTGCTACCAAGGCTGAATCACCAGATGTGTGATATTGGGCAGCCAGATGTCCCTGACCTGGGTGGGATTCAGTGATGAGTCCTGCCAGAAATGTGCCCATCCCTGTGAATTAGAAATATATTCTTTGTTGCGTCCAAGCACCACTAACCAAACTTGCGTGGCTATGGATTAGCGTAAGTGTTTGTCAAATGCATGTATGGTGCAGTTGCTCCACATGATGCATTGCTGTAGTGAATGTTGAAATAAATACAGCATCCAGAGCATTCTTCGGCTTCTCTTGGACATCAATAAATAGCAAGCAAAAACTTGTTCACTGGCTGTCTCAAACCAAGCACCTCTATTAAGAAGGTTTGGTTTTGATGTTTGAAAAGTATTATTTTTCATTATTTTGCTTTATCTTCTGTCAGTTACTGTACCACTTTCTGTACCAGAAGAGTAGCAAAAAATGCTGTATGAAAAAGAGATGAACAACAGGCTTCTGCCACATACCAGGGAGCAGCTGTAGAGCGAAGCACTCCCTGACAGCCCAGAACATCAGGGGAGCTGGATGCACAGAGGAAATGTACTATATTGATCCATTGCTTCTGTTTTGTTTTCTGTTAATACCACACTACTCCTTTATTCCAGCTTACCTATGGGGAGCACTGGGAACTGTGACAATGCAGCAAGCGGAGGCTGCTGATGCCAATGAAGGTGGGAGGGAAAAACACATTTAAGTGAGAGAAGAATTTGGCCCCATGTCCCCTTTTGACTTTATACAACCCTTTTCTTTTTTTACAAAGAAAGTAAAATACTGTGGCTGACAGTGCCAGCTTTTAACAGTAACTGCACAGTAACAGGACATTGTATTAGACTTTATGTTAATACTTAATTTTGTATTTAATTTTTTTTGCTTGTCCTCTTGAAGTGTATTGCCCTGAACACTTGGCTACTCTGAAAAGACAAGTCCCTGTAGTCAACATGAACAGGCAATGCAGAGGTAATGTCAAATGATTTCTGCAATTACAAGCTTCTTATAAAGTTTTATTTTTGTAAAAGTTCATGTCTTTGAAACATTTGTAAGCCAGTGATGTAGTAATTTATTCAAGCTGGCTAAGTGCACTATTTTTCTACAGTCTCAGTTAAATACTGTGAATGAAGATTGCCATAGTTACAGCTGAGTTCAGAAATTGGCACTATTGTATTGTAATTCCGGTTTCCTACCTCGCTTATCTTGCTCTGGTACACGGAGAAACACATTTCCATCCCTGTAATTAACTATGGTGTGAAAGATCTTGCACATTCATTTAAAAATGCTTGAGCAAATGTGAGATGAGGGACATTTTCAATTGTCTTGTTTTCCCACAAACCAGTGAGCAACATGGTACTTGCCACGCCCAGTCTGCATACCTTCTGTGTACATCTTCACCCGAGTCCTTGAAATTCAGTTTGACATTTTTGGCATTTTAATTCATTGCAAAAATATAGACCACCAAGTAAACAGGTACCCTGATGGCTTCCTTTTATATAGGATATATTGCATGTAAAGACCTGCATTACGTTGGCATTTATTTTGACAAAAAACCGAAGGTCCCAATGTGACTGGAGGTGTCAGGTCTTAACACTGACTTGAGTGTGGTCTGGATAGGTCTCAGGATGGTGGCTGGTAAGCAGGAGTCGTCAAGGACTTCATGTAATATCCTCTGAAAAGCAAATGCCTTCTCCCCTAGCTGAGTAACAACAAGGTACGTCTTACTGTCAGAACAACTTGTTTCCATGAGCTGCTTTCTAACACATCAAAAATGACACATGAATAATTGGCAATGATTCAGGCGTTTTGTCAGGCTCTTGAGTCATTACAAAGCAAACTGGGAGCTGGGTCCTACGGCCCTGCAGGTGAGGACTCGCCACACGTGGGTCTGCCCAGTGCTCACCGGTGAGAGCGACGCCTCCCTTGCCCACGGGCCGAGCGCGGCAGCGGCTCAGCGATACAGCAGCGACAATGCATCCTCACCGCGCTCCCGCATTTCTCACCTGCAGCCCAGCCCCCTTCCTTCTGCGGCTGTCATGCTTCACAGATCCTTTGCCAGGACAACACAACTTCCAAAGCTGGAAATAGATGACTGTTAATTTCTTTTTTTTTTTCTCACGGCATTGGATACTGCTGGTTCAGTGAATTGAATCTGTCCATAGAGGAGGCAGGGGGCGGCTCGGCCGGGGCGAGGGGAGCCAGGTCACAAAGGGGAGCAAGGAAAGCAGGTCTGCTTGTCCTCTTGGCTCTTTTCCATCATCACGCTGTGCCTTTTGAGCTTAAAGGTGTGTGTTACCATAGGATTTGTTAAACAATCAGCATCTCTTCCTTAATACAGTAGTGAGAATAAATATGCTTTATTCTCCTGAGATGGTGGGTGGGAGGGAACACTCATAGCACAACATGGGGTAGGGCCAACCTTTGTACTGTGAATATTTTCCTGGGTTTTTTTCCCAGACAGGATTATGCATGTATGTGCCTTACAGAAGGGCTCCCCTGGTCATTTGGGACAAACCACCACAAACTGACATGAACGGAGCTTTGTTTTGAATATTTGATACAATACTGGTAGAACTTTAAGGAAAACCAGTATTCACCATGCTTTAGTATTGTAATCAAGCTCTCTGAGGTTATATGCCCAGCTCATCTGCATAGTGGACATAATGGAATAAGCATTTCATACCCATAGTGAAATAAAAATTCAGTTTGTTTGCCGCCTGTGATTGTGATGCCATATGCTTGGCTGAGCATTGCTCCTGATGGATCACTGTGCAAGGATGCCTTACACTGGGGGCTGAGTTCCTTAGTGAGTCACTGCAGTAGAACACACGGTGGAAAAAGCTCATTTCCCCAGTTACTCAGAGGTAAAATATTTTTGGATCCATGCCTGGTTTGTGCTAGGATTATTAAGGATGTTTTTGTTTTTCTGATAAAGTTCCGTTAAGAGAGAGTGATCATTGCTCCAGTTAGCACTGAATTCTCTCAAACTGTAGCTGATTTTTCCTTTCCAAATCAGTTATATGACTGTGTCTGAAACGTGCCTTGAAACAGTATGGTTTGCTTCTGTACTGAACACACAGGACTGCATTTACTCTTTCATCTGGGCTTTTTCCTTAGTCCCCAGTGGCAAACTGGCATTGAGCCCTCATCTGAAACATGGACTGTAGCAAATCTATAATTTTTCAAGCTTTGATGCAGCAATTAGAAGATGAAAAGTCATGTGGTTGTTTTTTTTTTTTTTAAGCTCTGTTAAACTTATCCAAGTTCTTAAAAGTTATGAGTAGAATTAAAGCTACATTTTCAATCAAAACCAAAGCAGTGGAAGGAGTGCTGTGGTGGAAATCTGATGAGGCCCAGAGTGATGTAGTGCTGGAGATGGAGGTCAGTCAGTAAAGGCATGTTCTGTGCACAGGTGTCTGTGCAAAGTGCTGATCAGCTCTCATGACAACTGGATGTGAGTGACTGAGTGCAGAACTCACTCTGCCAGCAGCAAACACAGCAAAAGCAGACAACCAATGAGAAAGTGGTGAAGGACTGAGCAGTCTTGTGTCTCTGAGTTCAGTAAACCTATGCCATCAGGATGGGAAAAGGACAGGCCATTTCCCAAATCAAAGTGTTTGTCTCTCCATTTACTGAATCCTAACCTCTTCTAAACATTTTATTTTTTGCATCTGTTCTGTTTCTGAGGGTGTGACCACATGGTTACAGAGGGCAGCATTGTCATCTGAGCTGCCTGCTCAGTTCTGATGGTTTTTTGACCAAAAGAGGCACCATGCTGAGCATGGTTCTGATTTCTGCTTGTTTCTGCTGAAGGCACAATACTACAACCTTGAGGCAGGTGCTTTTAATGCACAAGGTGGTTTGGTAAGCAAGTAATTGTAAGGAAAATAGGGCGATGCATCAGGCCATGATTTATTTGACATCAGAAGTCATCTCATAATCCCTCCTTTAGGCACAAAGGCTCAGTGGTGACAATGGGGAAACCTTTTCTCTCCCCATCATCTTTCCTCATGTTCTCTTTCCTATGTCACTTGCTGCTTTTACTTCCCACAAGCAAAAGAAATGGGGTGTATTTAGTGCCTTTCCTCAAAACCTTGTGGAACTATGGGACACCTTCTCTGCTTTTGGCTTGGGTCTGACACCCTTTGTAGCTGGTGCTCCTTTATGCCCTCCAGCACCATGTGAGGCCGAACCAGAGCTCTGGAGGAATGTGTGGATATCTGATATGGTTGTTAATGAGAAATGCAAGCTGTCCTTATAACTTAAGCAGATGGTTACCCACAGGTAATAATCCAGAAACAGCAATGGAAGCACTCCAGGTTATAAGTGTGTGCCTTTTTCCTTTGGGGTCTGGGAAGTGTGTCTGTCAGAGCTAGGCACCTGCATGTCTACAAAATGCCCCTGAATGTCACCTTTCGTGTGAGCCCTGGGGACCAGTTTTCTCTGAGCTGTGGGTTGGAAAGGCATCCAAACAGCTCTGCATGGATAAGACAGTGAGGGCTGTGGGCTTGTCACCTTGCATGAAAAGCCCTTGGATTGCGCAGAGTAGCCTTTTCTCCCTCCAGCAGCATTAAATGACCCACCCAACTGGACATCCAGTCACGCCCTGGGTGGTGGAAGGAAACATCTATGCAGAAGAAGAGACTATCGTAGCCAGAGAAGTACGTCCCTTATTTGCCTTATCTCTGGATCTCACACAGGCAATTTCACTCTGGCATACATAAAGGAAGCAACACCTGTTATTAAAACACCTTGGAAATCATTGGCAAATAGCTCTTATAAACATCAAACACAGGAGAGATAAGCACTTGGATAAAACGACAAATTGTGTGCCCTCAATACCATGAAGGCAGCACTGAAGGAAATGTATTTTCCCATAAGAAATGTGTAGGAAAACCTGCAGATACTGCAAGAAGTGAGAGGAAAGAATGGAGAGTTAGAAAGCACAAGCATTCTCCTTTCTCAGGGCTGGGAAGACAGGTAGTGGGTCTGTTCCTCACAGACAGCAAAGGAGATGTTGAATTTCAAAATGAAGTTTTGATAGTATGAAACCTGAATGGAGATCCTGGGGTTTAAATTGGTTGTTTAGGGTTTGGTGTTCCTATAAACTTCCTTTAATCCAGGAATTTAATTTTGTGTTATCCAAGTGCTCTTCAATGCATCCAGGCTCCTTGTTCCCTGGGCACGGGAACCTTTATGTCCTTGGTGTGATATGCTATCCTTCAGGATGCCAGGCATTTTTTTTTTCTCACGGAATTGGATACTGCTGGTTCAGTGAATCGAATCTGTGCATAGAATCTGTGTTGCAGGGACCCATAAGCCCTATTCCTGCTAGGCATTTCCAGGCTTCTCAGCCCTGGAAAATAAAAAGTCTGAGATATTAGCAGCCCTGCAGAGCTGTGGATGTGTGAGTCCTTGGCAACAGGGCAGGTCAAGAAACCAGGAAGGAATGAGGCAGGTCCTGAAAAGAATTTGTTTCTTTTTTTTCCAGAAGTTCATTAGAAAGTGCTCTCCTTGTTCAAAGCCTGCTGAATTTGTACTGGCGTTTTCTAATAAAAACCTGTTGTTTTGAAGAAAATTCCTGCCAGCTGTAGGATATCCATTATTGCCTGGTGGAGCTGCAGCGACCAGTGGGAGCCAGGCCAGCAAACTCTGAGCCACCATACCCAGGGAGCGTAGCCCTGCTCAGTCTGCGCCTCACCAGGGTCCACGAGCTGCCTTCACACCGGGCCAGCAGCAGAGAGGAGCAGGGTTACAGGCAGCCAGGTCTTTCACATCCTATGCAGCTGGTGGCTGGAAGGGCCTGGCCTGGCCCTCCCCTCCTTTCACTGTTGATGCAGTGGGGCTACCAGAGCTCTGTCTCTCCAGAGCAGTTTCTAATTTGTTTATTGATGTTGACAAAAGCCCATTTTAACTTCCGTCAGCAGAGGTGATGTGGCTGTAAACGAACCGGCTGCTCTGCCTACCTCATTATCAGCAAAATTGCCAGCTAAGCACTAACTTCTGGACCCTCTGGGGCTGATACATGGAGCAGAGCAGCAAAACAAGTGGCCTATTTACATTTCGCTATGCTGGGGCTGAAAAGAAATGTGGTTTTATCCCCTGAATTGACTTGAGTTCATGACCAGGGAATATATGTGTATGCAGGTGGCTATATGGCCCCATGGTTTCACGGAAGTATATTTCTGATCAAAATTGATCTACAATAACTGAGGCTTTGGTAAGGTCTAGCTATTTTTCCTCAATTCATACGTTCTGAATAAAATTCATAAGATATAGATGGGGATGACAAGAAGCTGATAACCCTGAAGTGATTTGCAGGCTCTTCTATATAACAATACATACAACATATACATAAAAGAATGTTAACTCAGATTACTGTAGGCATGACATTACAAAATGACCATTAACTTGAGACAATTACAGGGAGATTGGCTTTAATTAAGGCTGTATTTTCACGTTTATGTCTCTCCCTCACTGAGATCGTATCCCAAGCATGTTGTTTTGAAGTCCCTTTAATATAAATTTTATGTTTTTGATGAGCACTTAATAACTCGACTGGAGTTCAGTGGGGAGATTGTCACAAGCAGAGGTAGAAGGCTGTTCCTTTGGCTTTGCCCCTTCGGCAGCCAGCAGAAGCAGAGTGTGATACACAGCCAGTGGATGGGATGGTCAGAGGAGGTCATGGTTTTGTTCACTTTGAAGAAGCCTCAGCATTGAAACCCTGCTGTCAGTATACGGATCACTGCTGGAAAGGCAGTGTTTGGGCTAGAATTTCTCCTTGTGCAAGAGCAGGCTGCACAGGGATCTCCAAGTGCTTGGCAGATACGTGATGGCAAAGAGGTGATACCACATTTTGCAAAGTATTTGGGAGTACTCTGGAGTGTTTCAATCACCATTATTCATGGGCATCCCCAACTCTCTGTGCTGCAGTTGCATCACATAAATTAAATTGCCATACCAAAGCTTTCAGCATTCAGCCCACGTTATTTTTTGAAAACAACAACTAATTTAATCAAAAGGCATTTCTCCTACATTCCCAGATGTTTTTACCCTCTTCGCCCCAGTCCTCTCTATCCCAGGAAACAAAATAAAGTCCAGTATTGGTCCTGGATAGAGAATTTCCCTGGGCCAAGGGTGGTCCTGTAGTTCCTTTTTGTCTGAGAAAAAGCTTGGCTTTGTCTGGCCTGACTTCTGTCAGCAATTGAGTGTAACTGGACAGGATGGTGGTAGCCAGAGCTGCCCAGCAGCACCCATTCTCAGTGCTCGGCCCTGTCCTTGTGAAGAGACTGCAAGGCAGTGGGACTGCCTGCTGTGGGACGCACGGACAGGGAGACATTCGGAGCCTTGTAGTACGGGATTTAGGGTAGGCAGGTGCATAAGGTTAGGAAGCGTCCTTAGAGAGGCTGAACGAGTGGACTTGGGAGCTTAGGAAGGAAGAGGAGTTTGGGGCGACAGCCAAGCAACCCCCAGCAACATGTCCAAGACCAGCGTGACAGCTGCTCCTTGTCCCTCGGGCGCCGGGCCGGCTGCCCAGAGCCTCTGCGGCTCCTCGTTCTGCAGCTGTGAGGAGTTTCCTGCTGAGCAGAGCTCGGCCTGACAGCAGAGCTGCTGCTGCGCAATGGCTGTGAGCCTAACGCGACGCTTCCCTGTCAAAAGGGCTCTTTCGGCGGTGGGTGGGTGGCGCACGGGTGTGTGAGCGCTGCTGCGGCTGCGCTGGGAGCAGGAGCTGGGGAGAGGAAGGGATGCCAGAAAACACCCTTCCTCCTTCAGCCTCCACGGCTTACACAAGTGTGCCTTTTGTCCTACAGTTTTACACGCTCCCAAAGATGCCCCTGTGTACATCGCCCCTTTCAGCTCTCTTCCGTGTTTTGGGAGTGCAGCCCCTGACCCAGGAGACAGCCCAACCCCAGCAGGGCTCCAGCACTGGCACAGCCTTCCGAAATCACTGTTCTGAAGCTGCATCTCATTTAAACGTGCATGCTCAGGTATAGGCAAAAGGGGAATTACCAGCTACTTTAATTTGTGCTTTTCCAGAGCCCTCCTTTTTTTTTCCTATGATGGGCCAGTGCAGCCTTCCAGCAGACTTAATGGGCACAGCTGGCTGCTTGGAGAGTGCTAACCTCTGCCACTGCTGGGACTGAGAGGCAGAGAGAGGCCTTCACTGAGAGGCCCCCTTTCTCTCCAGGTTGTGAAAGAAATTTAAACTTTTCAAACAGGTCACCATCAAGACAATATTCTTAAATCAGTACTGCTCTGGGACTGAGCAAACAAGAGGGAGGTTGTTTGAAACATTTCTATTCCAGGTTTGGCTTGAGTACAGCCTTTTTTATGCATGTGTAAACCCAGAGGAAAATTATGTTTAACAGTGTAGTTTGTTGGGAGCATGAATACCTTCCTCTGCCCAGAAATTAACCCTAAAAATAAATACCTTGGGAGCAAACTGTGCAGGAGCCTGTGCTATGACACAGCAAGGGGGATCAGGCTACCAGTGGGGTTTCAGCATGTGCTTGGTGGGTTTCTTTGAGAAAAACATTTCCAGCCAAACCAAATGGGATGGTTTCCCCTTTCCTTTAGCTAAATCACTCATTGGCAACAAAGGAGACACAGACCTGCAGCATCTCCAGATTTTGGACAGGGATATGAGCTTTGGAGCATTTTATATTGCTTACAGCCCTCCTTTAAACTCTTAAGCAATGCCTTGGGGCCAGGAAGGTCACTGGTCCCTGCCAGCTCTTGGGCTAGTGGTTACAAACACTGGGGGGCCAGGTACCTTTTACCTGCCAGCGTGGCCACCCTGCTGGGAACCATCAGGTTTGTTTGCGGAGGTGGTTTGCAGGAGGAAAGTGCACTTTGGGGTTACCCAGACCCACTGCTGGGAGCCCTGTGAGACGTTGCTCTCTACTCCCCACCTTGCTGATGGCTTCATGCCTCCCACAGAGTTTAATTTGGTGCATATACCCTTCTGTACCATGGATCTCCTGGCCTTTTTCATGTGGAAAAGCTTGAAGATGGCAACTTTCTGGACTGTAGGAACCTTTCTCAAGGAATGCCTTTCTCATGTACTTGCTGGGACAAGGGAATCTGGTAATTCTTGTCTAAGGTCCGAATACAAAACTATGTGAGAAGGTGTCATCACTGGGTGATTGTCTCTGCTGCACTGGCTTGGGACCCTCACTGTAGTCCCAGCTTGCCCACGTTGGGTGTGCGGATTGCTGGCAGCCAGGGATGGGGCGGTACCGTGTGTTCAGGGTTCACATTTACTGCACGCTCTCCTCGTGGCAAGGGGGCAGAAGAGAAGGAGCACACAAGAATGGGCTGCCTTATATTTCCAGTGCAATGCCAAAAAAACAGCTGAAAGAGCTCATGATTCCGGGCTGATGCTGCACTTTGCTCCAGTGTCTCTGGGCAAAACTAAGGCCTGCTGTCCTGGGCACCTCTTCCCAGGCCTGGCTCCTCCACTTTTTCCTCCCCTCACCTGGTGCCACCAGCATCATACTAGCCCTGCAGGACAGCAAACCCTGCCAGGGTTCCTTGCTCACCAACAACCCTCTGAGCCACTTGCCCAGTTAGATCCATTTCAGTGCCACTGCACAGATAATATCGGGGGCTGAGGCTTGTTCCCAGCTGTGAGCTGGGTTCTAGCTCATGCTCTTTGCAGATGTCTATTATGCTGTCCTTGAGCTGAGAGACTGACAAGGGGTATGAAGAACAGCCAGGATTTTACACTCCTGCAGACACGCAGACAATGTGAAAACATCCACCTCTTCTAATTATACACTGTCGTTTCCAGTACAGCTTTTGTAACTATGGATGGCATGGCAATGACTGGCAGGAGGTGAAGCTTCCTGAATTCTCTAACTGCTGCCCTTACCTACTGCACCTGTTTCAAGCTCTCCCAGGTAAAGCAGCTGCAACCAAACAGTGTTGGAGAGAAAGCAGAAGCTGAGAAAGCTAAAAGCCTCAGGTAACAGAAGTCATTCCCCAGAGCAGATCAACTCCCTTCTGTTCCCCCATCTAGATACATTTAAATGTCTGCTACTTAATTGCATCATAAAGAATCCCAGCCCTTCCCTGGCAATGGTTGCTGAGAAGGCAGTGTTTCCCTTGATTACACGGGATGGGGAATCAGTGTGACTGTGCCAGAGGAGCCAAGAGCCCTGAATGGCCACCAATGGAGGCTTCATTACCTCATGGTCTCTTCTGGCTTCACATCTGGTGAGCATGGGCAATGAATATTATTATTTCCAAGAAGTGTGTCAACAAAGCATCGTTCTGCATTTATTAAGACTGTCAGAAATAAACCACTGGAGAGCAATGCTAGCTCTAAACAGATTCTAGCTAAATCTAGCTAAAGAGATTGAGGAAATTGTGGTTTGCTCACAGTATTTGGGGTGAGGAAGCAAAACTTCCTCACTGACAGCAGCTAACCCTTCCTTACAACCTGTATAACAGGGGTGTCACAGCTGCACATCTGCAGCTGCAAACCAGACAGCATCACTGTAGGATCCTGCTCTTCCTGTTCACAGACCAGATGGTCCTGGTCCACAGGTCTCAGACCCAGCATTTTCCTATCACCATGCTCACAAATCCCTGAGATTCATCACAGCATCCGCAGCCTTCAAAAGAATTCAGTTGCATTGCCTTCCAAACAGCACAGTGCTGGGTTTTCTGCAAGTGCAAAGGCAGGGTGTCACCTAAGAGAAATAATATGCAGTAATATTGGTGTTAGCCAGCAGTGAGAGCTGCAGCTGCCTGTGCAAGCTGGGCAGCCATATTATCTCTTTCTCCTTTTTAAATTTTTTTTTTTAAAAGAACTTGTAATCATGTCTACACAGAGGGATTTGTCAGGCTTTGCCATCCTTATGTAAAGCTATATCTCCCTGTCCCTGTGGGTTTAAGATGATGTAGGGAGAACCCAGAGTGTCATCAAGCTCTGCACTGAGCTTTGGGTGCCCCAGGTCACAACACCCTCTGCACTTCAATCTCCACAGAAAGCAATCTGCATGTCCTGTCATGTGCCTGACCATGCAGTAATATTTTCCAGTGCTTGTAGAGAGAATAACTTCCACTACAAGGTACAGGAGAGCAATTTTGGTCTTTTCAACAGTGAAGCTCAGCTCCTAATAACCACAGACACACACACACACACACAAAAGAAAATGTTGCAAATAGGAAATGCAGCCTTTTCCTTCCCTTTCTCAAACTGTCAAAAAACCAGAAACTAGTTTCTGACTCTATGCTTTTAGGAGAAATGAACACCTGACGGGTCCCTCTGCCGGCACCATTGCTGCTCTGACCTTCCAGGACAATGCAATAAATACTGAGCTTTCAACACAGCTGTTATTTAACATAAATATTTCATCTTAACTCCTGCAATCCCCTTGACAAGGTTTCTGAGGCTTGGCTCTCTGCCAGCCCAGGTGAACCAGATCCATCCTGCCTGTGGGAAGCTGCCCCAAAAGCTCCATGGAGTATGTAGAGGATTCAGGCGGAACTGTAGCACATGAAAGTGCAAAATTTATTCATCCCAGGTTGGCTGCCGGTGGCAGGGCATGGATAGGAAGGGGGATCAGGCTCTGGGAGGTACTGAGCTGTTTTCTTGGAAGATCATTTGGTACAACTCTTCTTGTCCCAGAGACGAGGCAAAGCCAAGAGCAAATATCTCCTTTCAGCATTTGCAGGAAGAACTGGAGATTTATTTCTTGTATGATTTGAAGGGGATTATTTTCCTGCAGCTGTAAACCAGGGTGAGATTATGGAGACCATGGGGTTACAGGTCATTTTAACCATTCCATTTCCTCTGTACTGCATGAGCCTTTCTGCCACCCTGACACACAGAGCTGTGAAATGGAAATTCAGTAATTCCGTAATAAAAGGCACGTACGTAAAAACCCCAAAATCTGAACCCAGCCACTGAAAGAAACCATCTAGATCTGTCTCTTACTTGCTGCAGGTTTTCTAGGAATAACAGCTTTAGTACTATGGCAAGTACAATTCCTTCTTTCTGCTCAGATTCAGCCTCTGGTTTGATTCCATGAACACCACAGGTTGTGAGATTGACAGGTGTGGGCTCAGCTTTCCCGGATTAACAAAAGAACAATTCTAAACATTCAAAGGGAAATTCTCCATGTCAGCTAATGCAGTGCTGCCTCCTGATCTCTGCAGGGCTATTCCACAGACAAGCTTCGAACATCAAATACTTCCTCATTAACCCCAAGGGCCGCCTTACCTCTTCCCAGCTCCCAGAGCTACTCCTGTTGTGACTGAAGTCACAGGGGAAAACTAAAGGGGTGACAAGTCTCGAGCAGCACCAGTGGGTTGGTATAGCAGTCTGGAACAGAGAGGGATAAAGCTGGTCAGGGCTCTGGACCATCACAGCTTACTCAAGCTCTACCAGGGTAAAACGTAACTCAGCTTGCAGAGATGCAAATTCATCTCCCATGGAGTTTCCTGGGGGTTGTCCCACAGGCTCCAGGATCCCCAGCCCAACCTGTGGATCCAGGCCCTCCCCATGGGCACTGGAGCCCAGACCTGCCCGCACACTTCTGCCCATGGAGGCTGGCACAGCTCAGCCACTTGCCTGCGGGATGTCATGCCCAGCCCCGCTCCCTTTGGCAGCCAGTGGTGGGCCAGCAAGGACTGTGACTTTCTCAAGCCCCCTGCGGCAGGGGTCATCTGTCTGCTGTATCGTGGTAAGGGGCTGGGAAGGAAGGAAGGCAGTGTTCTGGGATGGAGATGGTATGTAGGCAATAGAAGAGGCAAAGCTGGAGGAAGCCAGTGCTCAAAGAGCAGGTTTTTTGAAGGCATCTTGGTTTCATTCCTTCTTCCTTTTAGACATACACAGAAGTTAGGACTTCATGCTTTTAAACTAACTCTTAAGGCTATGTTTGGATTTTCATTCTTCTCATCAAAGAACCTGTGCTGCAGCCCTGAGGTACACCTTGGCACACAGTGCTGCCCAGCTCAGCAGCATTCTTCTGCTGAGGTCACAGCTCTCCTCATTTGCCCAGGGAAGTGGAGAAAGGCAGCATCTGTCCCGGCAGAGCCAAGCAGCCAGACCTGCCAGAAGGGAGGGGCAGGATCTGCATCTCAGCTGGCAGTGATGGGGTGAAGAAGGAGGCTGTGTCAGGCACTGCCTGAAGGCAGTGGCTTGGGGCACAGGAGAGTTGGACAGGGGATTGGGGTTTTAATTAGTTAAAAGCTACAGGAGAACTGGGCATGGTACTGGGTAGAGGAAAAAAAAAGTTAGGGGAAAGCAGGTAGTGTTGAGGGACACCAGTTTTGAGAGGTTTGGTAGTTACCTCCTTCCACCATCCATTTACTTGTGATTTTCTTAGGACTGTGTCACAATGCCACTGCCCCCTTCAGCCACTGCTCGAACGCTCCTGCTGAGCCTGAAAACAAACCAAAACCCCTGGAGCTCAGCTTGGCTGGCATCACTGTGCTGCCCATGCTGCACCAGCTGACAGGAGGGTGGAAGCTGAGCACCCTGCCAGCTCCACTTCTCACTTCTGGTAGGGTTTATTTACCTCAGTCACACATCTGCTGCTACCATTCAAATGAATGTCGCAGTAAAATGGCAAGTCCTCACTAGTAAATGAAACTTGTAAATTTTAACATATTTTTGAAGTTACTGAACCTTGTCTGTACATACAAATTTTAATTATTTGTAGAAATAATTTGTTTGGTATCTAACTTGGCAAAAAAACAACCATCTCATTCCATTAGTTTTGGCTATCCAAAATCATACCCTCCGTTGTTGCACTGACTGCAAAAGCCGTTTCTCACACTTGTTCTAACAGAGCTTCTCTGGACTGTGGAGCCAGCAGAAGCCTCTGGCCCTACTCTCGTGTGCATGGAAGGAGACACATGTTGTAGGTTTGGGTCAACTCAATTAACAAGTGGAAAAAAACCCATCTCCAATCTTTGACATTTTTTTTATTGCTCAGAGAAACAGACAGGAGAGACTGAAATGTCATGTGGGAAAACAGAACATTCAGAAACCTGAAAGACACTCATCACATGAACAACACATTGTAGATGCATATTAATTAAAAAAAGCCAAAAACATTAAGCTGGAAATACAATCACAAGAGATATTTCCTGAACAAATATCAAGGAACAGGGGAACAAAGCTCAGTCAACATGTTCCAAGTGTTCACTGGACAGCAAGAGTGAAGAAAAGCTTCTATGAATTCCTGGAGCTTTTGACTCCTGTAATTATTTCTTAAATCATGTAGAGTGCCTATGTTAGGTATATTAACATATCAGACAAATGATCTAGAAAAATAAAACAGAGTAGTGTGTACACTGAGGAGAAAGAGAGGGCCAAGTGACTGAACTGACATGACAGGATGTTTTTAGATTAATTTATCATTTATCTGTAAGAAGAGTTGTTTTTAGCAATAGTTCTTGCAAAATGCAAGGTCATTAAAGCTTTCACTTGCCCTTCTGTGCAGCAGACAATTAAAGGCATATCTAAAGCAAACTCAAAGCTGGAGTTTTGTACAGACAGGTGTACCTGGTCAGCACAAGCACTGAGTACAGAGTGAGAGCTCACATGCTGAAATGTCTCCATTTCTGCTGGTACTGAACTGATAAAAACTGAACAAATGAAAACCACACCTTTACAGATGGCACAACCACATCTTCATTCTGCTTCCAGACATTCTCTGATTCACCCAAGTCTAGTTAGTTTCGTTATTCTGACTGCAGTTGGTCATAAACCTGACCGCTCTGGACAAGGTATGGTTGAGGTGTGGTTCTAGTCCCTGGAAAAACTTCATGAATACATCATCAGAATTCACAGAGAACAAGCCTGTGCCTGTGACCACTGACAGTGATGCACAGTTCTATTTACAATTCTACTGGTCTAAAGACCAGTATTAGGGCACTTCATCAGGGTCACCCTCTCTCATTAATGGACCACAGCAACTCCCTACAGTCACATCTGTTAGCCTGAGTAAGTACAGTCACATGACAAAGATTTTATTTCCTCTCATTCGCTGACTTTGCAGTAGAACTTAAAAGGACTTAAGTTTAGTGAAGCTATGCAAAGATAGCCACCAAATAAACACATGGACACCAGGTGAGGCTAACTTTGCCTTGTGAATGTCTTACTGCACTCTTTTTCAGATGGCTCCTTAGCTTAATTTACAGTTTTGGCTCTCAGTAGATCACGGACAAGAAACCTCACAACTAATGAGGTCATACAGTCATGGTTTCCAGTGGAAATATGATTTTTCGTTGTTTAAACAGATCCAGAACCTAATGGACACTTTAATTACTACATTCACCACAAATGCAACAACCTTATTTTTATTAATCTTGGACAATTCACTCCATTAGAGGTTTTGTATTCACACCTTTTCTGAGGCATAGTGTGCACTAACAAACTAAGAATTGTGTCCGTAAGCAGACAAAAGCATGACATGGAAATGCCCACACTAAACTGCACATTAATAAATGGATGTTCCACTGCAAATCAACTTTTCAGTTACCTCTTTGGTCACAGCCTTACTGGCAGACACATTCCATCAGTCAATAGCAACTGTATTGGACTAGGAAGCGACACAGGCTTTGCAACACCAAAAGCAAATGCAGTGGAGCAATAGCAACTGTGAGATTTATGTCCATGTTACTCTAAGTTTAATATGATATGACATGGTACTAACATGAGAACATGTTCCTCTTTATGAAGCCAAAAACCATCTGAAATGCAGTGCTGCTTCAATTCAGATAAGCATGTCTGCACTGGAAATCTGCTAAGTTCAACTAATCGTGTCCTCAGTCTCTGTTTCAGAATAAACATGAGATGATGTTGACTTACATTTTTCTGGTATTTTTGCTCGTGTAAGTCCTCTGTTGAATCATCTAAAGACAAGTAACAGCTATAAACCCAGCAAACACTATTCATGTTTAACCATTTACTGAAAAAACATTAAGTATAAAAAGGTAGGGAGACATTTCATGGATAAAAATGGGAGGTAGGCATCTCAGTTTAAGGTGATTTGAAGGCCATTCATAATCTCCCTTAACACTTAGTAAGTGGCACTTGCATAATTATTAACTTGTCTGAATTCCAAAAATATGATGATGGTAAAATGATTATGGTCTCTGTTACAGTAAAGTCAGAAAATTAAGAGACCAAAGGTACATGAGCACCTGTGAAAACAATTCTAGAAATATTTTAAAAAATTGCTTCCATTTCACTTGTGTGGAAAAAGTGAACAGAATAATTACTGTTGTTTCCCTGAATGTCTTGCATCACATGACAGAAGATCAGGAACAAATCCCAAACACTGATGAACATCTCCTCTGCTCCATCATAGCCTCTTTCTCTACATCACTGTAACACCACTGAGACACAACACGTGGGACGTCACGTGTAGGCCACACCCAAGAAAAACAATGATAAACTCCAAGAGACAGAATCATACAATGCTGTATGACACAAGAAAGAAAAGTTAAAATTTCAAGCTGGAGTCACTGCGAATAAGCAATCTTCAAAAAGTCCTCCTGAAATACTAACTTAATTCAGAACAAATCCTGTGCTGTGTAAAATTCGACATGTATTTGCTAAACATTACACCTCAAAAGAACTTAAAAGAAAAAAGATCTAAGGTATTTTCAGAGAACTTCAGAGTTGGCAACCTCTCCTGTCAATCAGATGCTCAAATTGTTGCCTCAAAGTCAGTGGTCCATATCTTACCAAAAGCCATAAAATAATTTTTATCCTATTCTAATAATAACAATAAGTTTACTTCTGTCTTATTTGCATGTTCCTTTCTTTTTAAAGGCCTATGGCTTAGTGTTCACAAATGAAAGAAAAAAACCTCTATAAATACAGAAAAATAAAGCTTAATAGCACACAATATAAAAAATGACATTGTTAGTGTTGAAAAGTGCACTACAATTAATCTGCTGGTCAGAGATGCTTTGATCATGTTCATATTTTCCATGATTAAATCCTTAACAGTTTTTCATCTTCTTGAATTAAATGAGAAATCTTTGATCCACCAAGGTTTTAGATGCCAAATTCTTCCGCCCAAGTGTATTACGAATAAACCTAAATATCTAAGAACATTTTAGAAAACATGTATTAATGAAGAAATACTTACACCAGTATGTTTCAGTATCTAACATAAAATAGTAACTTCAGATTATCTTTAAATTGTGAATAATATGAATGTATTAGGTGCTTAAATTCCTTAAGAGATTTTAAAACATTTTCCACTACCTTTCCACCCTAAATTATGACAGAATTATGTGTGATTAATTTTAACAGATATTTGTGTTTTCTACTAACAATTATTTGTAACCTCTTCATTTAGGATCACCATGTGAAAAAAATTAATTTCTCACAAGTTTATTTGACAAAATAAATAAAAAAGCTATTTTATAAGTTCTCAGTATAATCTTCTGTCACTGCATTTTGCTAACTCATTGCCTTTATTATCTAGTTATCTGTTTAAACTGCCATACTGACTCCCATTTAAAAAATATTACTTTGTTCTTAAATTGAAATTTACCTCTTGTTGCAAGTATGTTAGAATAGCCGCTAAAACAAAACTTTGGGAAGCTAAATCCACAATGGAGAAAAACAGGATATCAAAGATGAGCAGTGTTGTTTCATTGCCATAATAGAGAACATCACTGAAAGAATGTCCTTCATCTATGGAAAGAGAATATTTTTTTAAAATTATTAAGTTGCAAGTTTCTGGAGTTCATCAGTCCATGCCGAGAAAGCTGGTAAGAAAAAGGAAAATCAGAGATATAGCAATTTATGGCATTCTATGGCAACACAGAGATAGTCCTGTCATTCTATTGAAGAATAGTTCAACCTTGTCACTTATAAAATGGCATCATACTGATGAACATGATAGATAAAACCCACGTGTCACACACAACTCTATTTACTCCTGAAATCTCAATCAGATTATTTTAAAAAGTTGTTTTAAACCAAGAAGCAGATGTAACTTCCTTGTCACTGAAGTTTTTAGTAACTACTAGCTTTGGCTCCAACTCAACAAGATTATAAAAATACATGCTTTATGCCTTACTATGGAGGAGGTTCAGAGCTTAGCATTATTTTTGTTTAATGGTTAACAGTGCCCCAGAAAATGGGTCTTTTAAGGTGAAAGTACCTTTTTCATAGCCAGAGTACTCTAGACCATTTACCTACTTCTTTATTTTATCAAAAATAACTAATTTTATCAAAAAACTTTTGAAAGAGAAAAGAACATGTAAACAATTACAGAAAATCTCTTATTTTCCCTCTTTCTACTTTTTCAAAAAATGTCCAATACAAGTTTGATTGGAAACAGTGTATTTTCATTATAAATTGTGTATTTCAGTGCCATGAAATCCTGATTTATATCTAAACTTCTGGTAACCATGGCAGGCTAGACTATCAAACAACAGTCTAGATATCAAACAATTTCTATCAATGCTTATGATTATGAACTTCATAAACACATGCACATCTGTCACTTTCAGCTGCCTTAAATAAAAAACATCACAGTCAAATGACAAATTATAAATAGGATTTCTGTAACCCAAAGAACTTCTCTTAAGTACCTCCCTCACAAGCAGTCATTGAGTGATCCCTCCTGCTGTAAAGTCCGTTTTAGATTGCAAATCCTGGGAAAGAAACCTACACAGAAACCAGGATACTTAAAATAGTACAAATACCACACATCTTTTTACCATTATAAAAAATACTTTTCTCTATTGGTTCCATGAACTCCATGCCAAGAAGTCGCTCAAGCAGCAACTTATCTTTAACAATATAATCCATTTCTTTATGAACCTGTACGAAAAAGAAAAACAACACTTCTTGATTTCTGATTTCAAAACTGCTACAAAGTGAAGTACAGCTACTTAGACCTTTATGAATAAACAAAACCCACTGGTCTATTCCAAGACAAAAATAAGTATATAACAAAAATGGATTTGCCATTTTTAAGTGCAGTCTGCACTGCTGGACAGCACTCCAATTGGGTTTTTTTTGAATGAAGCACTGTTCTGGTTGCCATCAAATCTTTAACAACAAATCTTAAAGCACATATGCTTAAAGAGGTATTACAGTCCTTTAGATTTACAATTTTTAGTCTCTACTTAGAATATTTTCCTTAATATAGTAATGTTAATATACATACGTGATCAATAAAAGAACTGAGAAATTTGTTCATGGCATTGTAGGCCCTTGTACTTTGTTCAAAAGTATTTGCAGACGAGTCCAAAAGCCTGGCAGGACCACGTTTCTGAAATACAACAAGACCAAGACTTCAGCAGAAAAATGTCACGTTTTAAGTAACATTTAAAGAATACCAATATCTCACTTACTCTTGTTAAGGTTTCATGAATCCAGTCATAGTGCAGCCGCATTTTTCTTGAAATGGAAATCTGAAATGTCTGGCCATCTGTGTTTGGTAACAAACCTCTCTGACTACACAGATTTTCCTATACAATCAAAGCAATTGTAAATTAACATTATTAATGTCATTCATAGACGCAAAAATAGTCAAAAGCTTTTAATTTCCTCTCTTTCATGTATACATAATACTTAATATCTCTAAATATTTGAATCCACTGCACTCTGGTTCTTTTGCAGCAAGATTTCCTTAGGACATGAAATCCTGACCCCTGCTGTCACAAAGTCGTATTTCTCTTTTCACCTGTGTTCAGTTCATTACCTTCTAATAATACATATTCTGATATTCATTTGGAAGACCTTTCTTTTAGGTCTGCCATTTCTTCTATACTTGTCTCATGTTCATAATTTCTTTGGTTTGGATTCCTGACTTTTTCTGTATGTTTTTCAGGTCACATTTAATAAATCTCAGAAACCCCAAGAAAATAAAAAAATTGACATCTTCATAGGGAAAACCCCCTGCTTTTCCCCAAATTACATTAAAATAAGCAATTAGGAAAAAAACTGTAGGAACACACAAGTCAAAAACATTGTTAATAAAATTCCTCTGTATTTCAGTGTTTGAGATTTAATTTTCACATGTTTACGGTTTTTTTCTGTCCACTTAACATTGAAATAGCAAGATGCTTATTTAAGCTACTTTCTTATTTGTCCCTAAAAAGATACAAGATGTCATGAAATTTAGTGCAGTCTCTGATCTTGTATTAGACCTTTTATATTTGTCTGATCTTGCAGCAAAGATGCTACATATGACAAACTAGAAAAAATACTTATGCAAATTAATTTCTATAAAGAATGGGTTGTATCACCATAGTAGAAGAGATGGAATAAAACAATCAGTTGGAAGATTATATGTTTCTGTATTAGTTTTCCAAATCTGTCTCTTTACAAAAGCTTTTTGGTATGCACCTTTTTGACTGTGGAGGTGACCTGATGAAAAGCTTAAATATTGAAAAGAAGGTTCTTAAACACACGAAAGAAAATGTTTTAGAGAAAGAGGAATTTTATATCCCTGAAATCTGAAGAAGTAACAAGAGGAAATAGTGAAGAAAAAGAAAGATGAAGAGCTAGTTAAAAGAACTACTGAGTGATATATTTACATACCAACAGCTGCTATCTTTAAGTAACATGGTTCAATGCAGTGCACAATAGCAGATCTACAATGCACAGGTGTGGGGTCTTTATATAAAATTAATAATTGAGCAGGTATAAACTTGAATACTTTTACTTACTGCTTCTCTCTTCAGGTTCATATTCATTTCTTCCATATTGGTATCTGCATGTCCATGCACTGAGCGACCATGGATATAATGACCAAAGCAGTTGTGTGACAAGAGAAACACTGAAATCTAAGAGATGGGGGAAGAGAAGAACACTTTAATCAACAATTATCATTTTACTTTTGATCTTCTGAGTTCACAGTGATGATCAGTCAAACCAGCCAGCCCTGCTACAAATACAAAGTAGGCAGGTACCAAAATAAATATGGGAGAAAAAATATTTAGCAACTCTTTTACTAATTAGTTTTATCTATATCTAACTAGGAAGACATACCAGCTTCAAGTTTAGTTTATCAACAGCAAGGACCACTGCTTAATTCCACTGAGCCAAGAAGTTAAAGCTATTAGATTTTATTTTGATTCAAAGGTTATTTCTGTGCTACATAATACATAGGCATGATTTCAGCTCAACTCCTAAAAGACTGTATTTAACAGAACTTCATTCAGTATGATACTATGCTTACCATTCAGTATGATACAACCTTATATCACATAAACTCCAAAACTCTCTCTACAACCCAGGTACTACATGGGTGTTTCACAGAAGAGGAATAACCAAGGCTGGAAAGATTGATAAAAGGGGTGAATCAGTATTTTTAAGAAGTTCTGAACAAATGAGGTAATCTAATCTGTTCTGACTGCACTCTTCTCTGGTTAAAAGGGAATTTCTGCAGTACAAAGCTTCAAGACCCATTTGTAAAGAAGATAAAGGGAAGTAGTTCAGATGTGAGTAAATGAAATACAAAAGGTGATTACTGTTAAGAGGGACAAAATGAAGTTCAGCAGTTGAGGGACAAACACAAAACAGGAGCAGAAACTGAACACAAGTGTATTAAATAAAACCAAGACAACCTGCAAGTCAGAAGGATTAAAACACAAACCAATATACAGAATGGCAGCAAATGCTTCCACACCTAATTTCTGTTATAACTTATTTTTGAATTCTGTATCAGCACATGCAACCAATTTAAATTAAAAAAGGAGTAACAACCCCTAAAAATCAGAGGTCTAAAAGAACATACTGATACCTATGCTTCCAGAATCTTTTTCCAATTAAAGTTTAACTGAAATCTTGCAGAGTCCACCAATAAAATGAACAGAAAGAAACATCAGCTTTGGCTGTTAGCCAGTAATCTAAATTAAATGAATAAATATTATTTAATATTCTTAAAACTATCTTATGTACTATTCTATTAAAATGCCACTCTACAAATGAGACTAAGAAATACTTACATTGCTCACGCAACACAAATCAACAAATTGGCTTATCTTATCTTCAACAAATCTTTCATAAAACACAGCAAAAAATATAATCTGAAATAAATCAACCAAATTTTCTTTTATTAGCTCATCAGATTTGACATTATTAGGCAATTAATTTCACCAATTAACATCCACAAATAATAGACTTCTGTAGTGGCTACTATTGCATTGGACTTAATGGAACAGGATTGACATACTACTTCCTTTAAGCAGTAAAGTTTTAGGAAGAACCTGCTTTTCATTTTGAACTTGTCAGATGCTTCAGAGTTGTTTAAAATAAAACAAAGTATTTGCATAAATCCACATCTTCAAGAGGATTAAAATTCTGATTCCAAACTGAGATGTCTCATATCTCAGAAGATTCGTTTTGAGTCCCAAAAGTGTACTAGGCTAAAACAACTAAACGTAACAGTTAAGAACATACCCAATGCTATGATAAGCAGTTTGGACAGCCTAGTGATTTATTCTAGCTTCCAAGAACCAGCCTGAAAATGATAATTCAGGATGTCATGTGTTTCACATACTTGTAAGATGGCAATGGCTACCCAGAGTGCAGCAGATACACCAAATCTTAAGACGCGGCTCCAAGGAGCTACATAGCTCTCACTGCTTCTTGTAAGACTGGAAGAAGCATCCATTAAAGCCAGGTTTGAAAATCCCACCACCTGAAGAGATAAGAAGATCCATATAACAAGAGACAATGAATAGTATTACTTAGGATCCTGTTGTTTCCATCATAACAGGAAGTAAGAAAAAATAATGAGAAATGGACCTGGGAGTAGTAGCATGCTCACTATGACAGAGCTCAGTTGTGTGATCCAGTGTTGTTACTGAGAAACATAATTAAAACATAACCTGTACATATATAGAGTGATACATAAATTAAAAAAACATGCAGCTAAATCTCACAGAAAAACAATACTGGGTTTTACTCCAAAATATTCTACTGCTGTACTGCATAGGGATATAATTTCTGCCAAATTTCAGCTCTTTGGTCCTATATATTCCAGTGTTAAAGCAAATTATTAATGTATTTTGCAACTCTTAAAAGACAGATTTTTTTTGTTTTTATTGAACAAAACTATATTTTCCTCCACCATCTGTATGGTTGAATCTATTTTAACGAAAAAATCTAGAAAAAGTTCCAAAATAAAAAAGATGAGAGGAACACTATGTGTTGAAACACTTAAGAGGTGAAAAATCAGTGAAAATCTTTCAGAACAGAAGTTGCATCAAAATATACTTGTGGTGGGTTGACCATTTCCTCATGTCCTAGTGCTTATTACTTGGGAGAAGAGATTCCCACCTCACTACACCCTGCTTTCAGGTAGCTGCAGAGTGCAGTTAGACGTACAGGCCTGTGTAACATCTATGCAGTTAGATGTGCAGAAGAACAGGTGCTCTCTTTTCTCCCATTCCTCTCCTGTAACATGGCACTAAGTTGGTCCTGGCCAGTATTTACCAACAGCAAAAATGCTCACATAGTGAATGAGGAAAGTTTCAGGACTTTCATTATTTATTCTAAAGTAAAAATTTTAAAATGGACGATGAAATTGAATAAAAGCATTAAAATACGTATAGGAACCTCACAAAAACAACTATAAGCTACACACTTTAAGAATACTTCCCAAGATAGAAAAAAATTACTAAACTACAAAAGAAACAAACCATTTTTTAAAAGCTAAAGCACAGTTTCTCACATATCCTGAAGCTGTAACTGAAGGCATACTGCCATCAAGAACAGAACTGGCACATTTTATTTCCTGCATTATAAAAGGGCACTGCAGCAAATTAGCAGGAAGGAAGCTCAGACAAATATGAAATCAGAAATAAAGCAGCAGGCTGTGGCAGCAGTGGGCTAATAGGCAAACGAAGAATTGAGTGTATATACAGATTTATCAGTCTGTTAAGCCCTTTAAGGGAACTCATTACCTTAAAAGAAACTCCAAACAAAACTAACAAAGGTCTCTAAGGTATTTAAAGGTTGGATTTTTTTTTTTAAAGTCTTCCTTAATGAAATATTGCAATGACCTGTAAAATAATTATTTTACTACTTATTTTACATGATTTCATGTGAATTTAAAGGTGATTTGCTATTACCACACAGAATGCAAGAATTAAAAATCAGGCCCTTATGTTACAAACTGGTTATGAATTGTAAATAATAATAATAGTAATAATAATATTACCTCTAGAAAAAAAAGAACTGCAATCACTTGAAAGAGAGGATTTATTTTCCTCACTGTCTGAATTTCATTCCATTCATTTGCTATAAAGTATGTCCTCCATATGCTCACAGGCGCAGCAGCACTTTTCATAACACCTTCACCTAAAAAGAGGACATACAGTAAAGCTCTAAAATTAAATATCTGAGAGTAATATCTGAATTTCACCAAAGCTGCTTATACAAACAAGCATAGTTTGAGTTACCTTCAACTGCTTTAAGAACTTTGCCCCTAGGTCTTTCCCAGTCAATAAAGAAAATATCAACAGTAAGCTGTGAAACCAGCAAGTGTAATAACTGCAGAGCCTAAGAGAGACAATGAAGAAACACAAGAAGTAAGGACAGAAATAGCATATACACAATGATGAAGGAATGGTCATTGATTAGGTTATTCATTAAACATAACAAGGAATATCTTGACTATACATGAGACTGCAACTTTATTACCAACTTTTGATCATTTTTATGTTTGTTTAAAAGCTTGGAATAATGGTAAGTCATGTGATGATATCCAGAATTATGAAGAAAATACAGCAAAGTAACAAATTAAAAAACCTGACTAAGTATTTCCCCACAACGTACTAACCTGCACTATGAATTCTAATTCAATATAATACCCGTAATTTATACAATATTTGTATGTGCCATGAAGACAGAACAGTGACCTCAGAATTCCACATATTTCAACATAATTATTCAAATCTGTCTTCCTTCTAATCAGGAACTCACAGCACTTACATTCTGTTTTAAATAAAAGTACTTGCTTTCTTGAGATGATGCTATTTTATTTGGGTTCCTTAATACCTTCATCCTTGAAAGAATGATTTTTCAGTCTTTCTTTTGTAACCTTGAGACATTTATTTTCCCATAAGGACTCCACAAAATAAACTTCCATGGAAAAATGACTTAATTCTTAGAAGAACATAACTATTAGGACATCTACACACTAATAACTAATAACTGTACAAGATACTTAAAAGCAAACCTACTGAAAATATACAGAAGCATGTTGACAAGTATTTTATGGCGAGGAAAAAATTATTTACCTTTAAACAAAACGCACATGCTATGTATGTAACAAAATCTTCTTCTTGAGATGGAAGAGGTAAAAGGACAGATACAAACTGCTGAGCCTACAATTGAGAAGTTACATTGAAACAGTACACCTGGCATACATGACAACATAATAAATGCTTAAGTGTGAATAAACTTTTCCAAAAAAAGATCAATATTTAATGTGCAATCATTTTGAATGTATAAAACATTTTAAGTGACTGTTAAACAGACTGCAAGTACAATGAATCCTAAGGAAAAGCAACAGGTGAACACAAAATTTAAGCACACAAAACAGAATATTATATAGAACTTGCCTCAATAGTCTGACAAAAAAAAAAAAAAGAAGAAAAAAGAAAATTAATGTTCACATAAAAATACATTTAATATTACTAGGTTTTCATACATCCAAATCTGGAAAAACACTTACTTTGAAGAATACAAGCCAATAAATCCCTGTGCCCACTGTGATGATAAAGAAAACGTTGGCCAGGTCTCCAGCATAGAACAGTACGAACTTGAAAACTGTCTGCAATTACAAAAACATGCTGTAGACATCTGTAAAGCTAATTAAGTAATGCATATGTTCATAATGCATTAATATAAAATGGTACGCAGCTCCCATAGGAAACTCTAGTACTGAAAAGTAGCGCTGGACACAAGTTTTCCACTGCAGTTATACATTTATGGTACATGCACTAGCTGAAACTCCTACATGCTGGTCTTTGTTCAAAGAAGAATTAATCTGAAAACTAAGTCCATTCAACTGATCAGAATAGCTCTGTAAATATGTCTATTTTTAGAGCAGCATTTCCTGAATGACAATATCAGAATCAAAAAGAATTCAAAAACCTACTTTCTCAAGTGAGCCTAACTCCAGGGCAAAGTTCTATGCAGCTAGGCTAGAAATTATTTCAGTTACCTTAAGAAAACAAACAGTTATAATCACAGGGAATGACAGCAAATGTGTCCTTGAAGAGAGGAAGAGATGTCCCATCTCAGTTTGCCAGCTGTTCATACCTGCAAGTCAATTATGGAGGTTCCTGTCCGCCTCTTCCAGCCTGCAGTCTTGAGAAGGGACCATAGCACTGCCAGCCCACCCAACACACCCAATGCGATCTGAAAATAACAAAAAATCATTTGCAGATATTTTTAAAACACACAAAACAGAAGTAAATCATTATATCAACAAATTAAAGGGAATTACAACTTACATCAGTCTGAATCTGAGCCTCTGACTGATTCATCTCATAGCTCACTGCGAAAGAAACCTGAATATTAAAATAAAAAAAGTAAATATGCATAGAAATTCTGAAGTGCTACAACCATTACAGACAGTGGTACCTTTCACAGTTGTAGTTGGTGGGAATTCCCATGTAGGGCTAATATACAAGTATCACATACATCTTTTTTTACTGCATATGACCTGTGCCAGGTGCCAGGCTCTGGTGCCAGGCTTAGTACTGGCATGTGCTATGCCACTCTTACTGCAGATTTTACCAGGAGTAATGCTGGGGATGGGTGCCTGCCATCTGCAAGCTACCAGCTATACCTATTTGGAATTCTTTCAAATGTGCATGATTTTTTTCCTTCTGAAAGGAGACACTGAATGTTTGATACTTTCCCTTTTATCAGTGATTAAAGGTAATCTTGATGTAATTATACCAATATGCAAAATCATATGGTAAGATTGCACAGCTCAGATACTGGGGGTTTTTTCAGCTTGAATGAAATAAAAATTGTCATGCAGCATCAAAATTGTTCCCTCTAGCTTAAACTTAACCTAGGACCTCTTTTGACTTTGGTCTAATGTAAATAAATATTTGTAATATAATGTAAATAAATGTAATGTAAATAATCTAATAATCTAATGTAAATAAATATCTAAATGTAAATAAAATATTTGTACATAGAAGAGAAAATGTTTGGCTTGGTTTTATAATATTCTGTCCTGCGTCTTTGTCACTGCACAGATAAATTTAACACAAGTATGATAACAAATAGTATTTTTAATTAAGTTTAAAAGAAGTATCACACCCCACCCGCCAAAGCAATCCCTCCTTCCCTACGCCTTGTCTTCCCCAAACAGATGTTCCTGTCAGACCTCCTTCTATCACTGCACTTGGACTTAAGTCTAAATATCCTCAGTTACTAAAAGCTCAGTGTTTACAGGAACTGGTAATGAAATTCATTGTATCTCTTTAGTTGAATAAAAATTTGTTAAATGCAACAAGACATCCAAAATTGACAATACCCCAATAGATCTCACATAGATGTAAGGATGAAATCATATGACAGAAAATTGAGGAACTGAAAACAATTGTTCCTACCATCACTATTTGAATGAATTACTTTCTAGATACAGTGCTGTCTCAGCAGTTAAATAACGACATCACTTCGGCACGCAAAAACTGTCTTGATTTTTCTATCTTTTTAATTCTCTTGCTTTCACGCAACTAATATGGAACTCAATGAATTCTTCTAGCACCATAAATTTCTAGCCAGATGTCTATTGGTACTGGAAGTCTGAACTGTTGAAGGTTGGTAAGGAGAAAATGCTAATATTAATTTTTTTTAATAGCTGGCTGATTATTCTACCATCCTAAGATCAACATTTTTACTTTTTAAAGCAGTGTGATCTAACACACAAACAAAGCAAAAGAATGGGACACCTGAGCTGCTGCCCATGAAGGCAGGCAAAAGGGCAAGTAGGAAATGCCCCTTCTGCATCTGCTACAGCAGAATTTAGTGGTTTTCAGTACAGAAAGACAAAACGCTAAAGGATGTTTTAAATATATTATCAATATCTTAACCTAAACTACAAGTGACCTGAAATGTTTGTGTCATAACAACCTCCTCTTACTGCATTGTTTTAAATAAAAGTACTAATTCCTTGCATAAATAGTTCGCAGTGCTTTATAGAGTCCTTTATGTGTTATTTTCCTGTTATTTTGTGTTTATAATTTTATTTGAACTGTAGCCTAATTTAGCATTAAAAAACCAACTTCAAATTCTAAGTATTTCAAATTAAAAAAGACTGAAGATAAATTGAAAAGAGAATACTTTTAACTGATTTGTTTTAAAAGGTTTTAGGGAAAACTTGTAACTTCAAAACTGATCAGAACTAGAAACTGCGTATTAGATTTTTATAACCCACTGCCAAAACCTGGAATTCCAACAGAACTAAAAGTATAATTAAGGTAGCACAAAGGTCTCACCATCACACTCTGGGTTTCAGGGTTTTGGATAAGCACATCTGTGTAAGCAACAGTAATTAGAGGGTAGATAGTTCCTCTCTGTGTATGGGATACCAGACGAATACTGCAGAAATACAGAGTATGATTTTTAATACAAAAAAATGGATGAGTGCTTGGAAAGCAATCACTGAAACTTATACTTAAAAGAAAATACTAAATGAACAGAACAACCTGATGAATAAAATGTGAATTTCTAACCCAATGACATGGCACTTCACATTTTAAAAGCAACTGGAGTGTACAAAGGCATGTACACAAATATATAAAAAGAAAAACATGGGAAGGATTGTTTTCTTTTAAGAAAATACCTGAATCAATCTTTACCTGTCTGCATCTCACAGGAGAGCATCACATAAAGAAGGAGAAAAAAAGTTTCTTCCAAAATATATTCCAGCTGAGATGAGCAATCTGTATTGACCATAACAGGTAGTCTAACAATTTCAGTTAAATGACTACAAGCCTGTTCTGGATTGTATAACAGAATAGGCAACAAATTGTAAAAATACTGCAAAGAAGAATATGGAGTATGAAATAACACCCTTGTATAGTCAGCAACACACACATTGAAAAAGAATTAACAGAGGAGTTTTTAAGTCTTTTCAGACAACACCTGCTTCTAAGAGGTGACGGAACACCTGCTAAACTGCATTATGCAAACATGGTCTGATCGTTGTACCTGGAAGGGAATCATGGTGATTTTAACTCCCACAAGTCAATGTTGTTTTCTTTCACTCATCAGAACAACCTATGGAAATTCATGCCATTTCCAAATACGCAATGGAAAAAGCAGAACATATTACATATTAGACATATTAGAAAATACGTAATAAAACAACTTTAAGACAATAAAATCTGCAGACTGTACAGCACTGGCTTTATTTTCGATGTGCTATGTGTTATATGAGTTAATCACCTTATTGTTATTTTGCTAGCAATCCGAATTACCCTTGGTGGTTTTCCCAAGTCATTCTCTTTTCCACTAAGTGCATCCACCAAAAAAAATCGACGAGTCAAAAGCCAGTTGTTCATATTACTGCCTAGGAAAAAACGTAACTCTTTCACACACATTATTCAACATGCAAAAAGAATGAAATATATTAGAAACAACACATATGATTGTATAACACATAGTAACAACTGAGGATATAAAATTGTTTATTTTCAACTTATACAAATATATAATGAAATAAGATTATTCTATTTGTGCATATTACTGATTGGAACAGTGTATGCAACCAAAGTTTGCACTTAAACTATCAGAACTCGCCCACAAAATATTAAATTTTTAAAATGGAAACAAGTTATGGTGTGTTATGGTATCTTTAAAAACAACACAGTAACAGTAATTAATATAAATTATTTCTATTTGAAGTTTTCAGATTGTTTAACTTCACAGAGATGTTACTATCACCATCTTACCTTGATTAACAAACTTTTCATTGTATTGAAGATTCAAATTTAAAACTGGCACGGCCCAAAGATGTTGTTGTTCATTGCCACCATTATATTCAAGAAACAGGTCATAAAAGACTGGACTAGCAAAATCCAATAAAATCTTAGAAACTGAAATTTTGCACTACAAGAAAAAAAAGGGAAAATAAAAAGATCACTTTAACAGTTTAATTATTTTGTCAAGATGTGGATCCCTTCCCTACAAAATTATTGTCGAATCTGTCCCACTTCTTCACAAAAGAGACAATCACAGAATCATCAAGGTCTCACATGAGCCTCCTTTTCTCCAGGCTAACCATTCTCAGCTCCCTCAGCTGCTCCTCATAGAACTTGTGCTCGAGACCCTTCACCAGCTCCACTGCCCTTCTCCCCATGCTCCAGCACCTCAATGTCCTTTTTAAGTGAGGGGCCCAAAACTGCACACCGCACTCGAGGTGTGGCCTCACCAGTGCCCAGTACAGGGGGACTGCCGCTGCTCTGGTCCTGCTGGCCACACAATTCCTGGTACAGGCCAGGATGCCATTGGCCTTCTTGGCCACCTGGGCACACGCTGGCTCACGTTTGACCAACTGGTTGTCAACCAGCAAATCCAGATCTTCTGCTAGGCAGCTTTCTAGACACTCTTCCTCCAGTCTGAGCGCTGCATGGGGTTGCTGCAACCCAAGTGCAGGACCTGGCACTTCGGCCTTGTTGAACCTCACGCAATTGGCCTCGGCCCGTCGATCCGGCCTGTCCGGATCCCTCTGCAGAGCCTTCCTGCCCTCCAGCAGATCAACACTCCCATCCAACCTGGTGTCATCTGCAAACTTGCTGAGCGGTGCCCTTGATCCCCTTGTCAAGATCATTGATGAAGATATTAAACAGGACCAGCCCCAGTACTGAGCCCTGGGGAACACCAGCAGTGACCAGCTGGTCAATGGATTTAATTCCATTCACCACTCTCTGGGCCTGACATTCAGCCATTTTTTCACCCAGTGAAGAGTGTACCTGTTGAAGCCATGAGCAGCCAGCTTCTTGAGAATGCTGTGGGAAACAGCACAAATGCTTTACTGAAGTATTGATAGACAAGGCATTCCAGCTATCTGCCAGCAATTACAAAGTACTAATGATTTTATGCAAACTTCTTGGAAATGGTTGCAATTAACTAGAATGACTAATGTGAAGAATGAAGCTCTTAACATTTTTCAACAGACTTGGAAAAAATATCCTAGCAAACCTCATAGACATAAAATTTGAAACAGCATTAAAGTCAAGAAACATAAATGCTGAAGTCATGGAGTACTGAATCTGGTTCTGGGCCCACCAGTACGAGAGAGAAATTAAGCTACTTGATACAGTCCAGCACAGGCCTGAGGAAGAGACTGAAGCATCTCTGCTATGAAGAAAAGCTGAGACTCTTCTGCCTGGAGATAAGAAGCCTCAGGGGGATCTTATCAATGTGTACAAATATTGTGCAAGGGAGGGTGTACAAGACAGAGCCAGGCTCTTTTCAACAGTGCCCAGTGACAAGACCAGAGGCAATGGGCATAAACTGAAACAGGAGGTTCCCTCTGAGCATCAGAAGACAGGTTTTCACTGTCAGAGTGACCAAGCACTGACACAGGTTGCCCAGGGAGGCTGTGGAGCCTCACTCCCTGGAGATAAAAACCCATGTGGATATGGTCATAGGCAACCTGCTCTATATGGCCCTGCTTGAGCAGGGGTGTGGACAAGACAGTCTCCTGAGGTCCCTGACTACCTCAACCACACTGTGATTGTGTGAAGAAATTAGATGTGAAAGTAGGTAACTTTTTGCATATGTGAACAACCATGTATCTTTAAATACTCATATAATTTGTCAACCATGTTTTCTCCAAAGCCACATGGAAAAAGAAAGTAATGCATACAATGGACAAAAATAATTATATTAGAAGTATTCAGTAAGTTATGAATGTATCTATTCAAACCCAACAGTACTAACTGTTATTAAAACTTAACAACAGGTGATACAGACTCAATATCAAATACTCAAGGTTTTAAAAAGAAAAAAAACTCCATACTTGACTAGTTCAGTGATCCTAAATAGAATGTACTTTCATTCTGGCTGAAATACTGAAATATGGATTAAACAACATTAAGCAATATGGAAGAGTAAAAATATTTAACAACGATTTGTCAATATTAGTTGGCAAACACATTAAATTTCCCAGATTAAGCTTTGACAGCTATTACCTTCCAAGACTTCCACACCACCTAAATAGCATCCAGAGTTTACATATTTTTACACTTCAACACATAATGTGGGGAATGGTTTTCAATGTTAGATGAGTTAATAAACAATAATCATATATAGTTAAGAGATGCTGTGCACATATAGAGAATTTTATAAAGATGCTTCTTTCTCCCCTCCCTTGCCAAAGAGACTACCACCTTCCCATTTGACACATTAACTGACAAAAATTAATGAAACTTTATCACTGGCAGAACCATTTCTGAGGCTGACATAATTTAGTAGCCTACCCCCTCTTCCTTCCCTGATGTTTAGTAAAGTGTGAAAACCCCAACAGTTTTTTTCACAGTTAAGACAGCTAAAGAATCTCTTTCCTCTGATGAGTCACCTGTTCAATTAAAATACATTTTCAATCTCTTTACTGAATTCACTAAAATCAGGGCATACAATAAAGAGTAAATGGGAACAATATACAGGCATCGCATGACTGGATTTGCCTTCTTTCCATATGAAAACTGGCCAAAGATGGTGGTAGGAAAATTAGGAGATAGGACAAAAAGCATACGGCTGTCATTATTTAGGCACTGTATTCTTCCACTGCTAAGTCAGAAACCTCACAAATACAAATGCCAGTTTAATTTATTGTGATTATGCTATGTAGTAAACAAGTTTTGTGATGTAGTTTAATCATTTAAAAAACCCCACACTTACTTTACTCAATTTCACAAGAAAGAACTCCATGTTGCAGCTTATGCCGAAACTCCAAACGTTCTTCAATATGCACTGAATAACTAATGACATATAAGGCAGCTTAATTCAAAATTCAAAATAGCATTTCATATCTTACTTACACTTTGTTGGTAAGTTGTTCCAAAAGCAAAAGCTGCATTCAATTTAGTTTGGGTATCAGGACAAAGCTGAATAAAACATGGTTAAAATTAGGTTAATTCAAAGGTATTGTCTTCTCATGTGAAAAATATTTACAGGCACCTCAAGCACTTATGCATTCAGAGTTCTCACAAAAGGTATTTTGTTCTATTTTTTAATAAGAGAATGATTGATTTTGGAGTAAATACAATTATTTATTTCACTAATATTAATGTTCTTAAAATGCTGGTTTAGTTTATTCATACTTGCATAGTATTTTTTAGTTCCATCACTGAAATCTGTGGACAGCAGCATCCAAACAGGCAAGAATAATCTTTCTGTGGACTGAATGTTAAATACACTGTGCTGCCTCAAGCTCAGTCAGTGGCTTCTGCTAAATTCAAGAATCCCATAAGAAAAGAAGTCCACATTCATACAGCCCTGTTTCTCTTAAGCTGGCATCCTCAGAAGATCAAAGGTATAGCAAGTCACAGATTTATTTTTTCTTTTTTTAATAGAACACTTATATTTTCAGCAAAGAACAGCAGATGCAGCTGAATCCAGAAAAAATGGGCCAAAGTCTAACTAAATGAGCACGGCATTTAGTGGAAGGCACAGCCATTTTCCTGAAATGAAAATCAAGTCTAAATTTGCATAAAACACAATTCTATTAGTGTGAATCTGAAATTCTGGGAATTGCTACAATTATGCATTGAGACCACTTTAGTACTGTGATGTCTTATCATCATGCACAATCTATAACATTAAAAGAGGCTTTGAATGGAAAAGCTATTCCTTTCCCACTGGCTCTTGATAGCTGTTAAAAGCTTTGCGCTAGAAATTAAATGTGCCCCAATAAACCTAAACTTCTATGTCAGAATATTTAATTTTCTATGCATAGTAACTATCTTAGAAACCTGTTCTATCAGAAACTAGTTCTTCTTAAAACTGGAGATGCAGATACAAGATGGCTCATCCTGAGGCAGTAACAAAATAAATCCTGAATGTCAGCTGCTCTTCTGTAGACTCTGGAGTGTCTGAAGTGACATGCTCTGATAGAAAAGGGACAGACAGTTCCCAGTTGTTCTTGCTAGTGTTCCTATTGTTGTCTGCCTAGGCAAGTACTGAGAGTGCCTAAATCACCACTGGAGTGCTAAAAAAATTCTATTCTGTAACATGTTGCAGCTGCCAATTGTTCTCTCTGATAGACTAATTACTATTGCACTTTATAATTGCCGCTACTTGCATTTTTCACAGCCTAACTATACAGCGTGGTACTGGCGAAGTAGAACGTCTGTGTGCCTGAAATCTGAGGGTGTAGTGTCCAAGGGTACTTCTAGCCAATATTCCCCCTTTCTATGTAAAGTCTCCCACCAAGTATTTATAACTTTCTGTTATGCAAAAGACAGGCACATGCTGGTCAAAGTTAAAACCAAAAGAAATAAGCAAGCAAAAAAATTCCAAGACAACACAAACAAAATAGTGTAGATCAGCCTTCCTACCTCCCTTGACAGTGACATAAGCACTGATTTGATTGTCACCCCCAGGACATGTGCAAATAGGTGACAGCATCTAATAGGGACATAATCCTAGAATCATCTATAAACACATGTGGACAAAGAGCTAAAGAATACACTTTTCTCAACAAGAAAAATACGTTTAATAAGAAACTATACACATGAGCAACTATGCTGAATGGAAGACAGAGATAGTTGGTTCTAAATGACTAACACTATTTTTCAGAGCTTTCCAACGTGCCAAATTTATACTGCTCCAAAGGATGAAGGCAGTGTTGATGAATTTATACTTTTGATTTTGTAGAGATCATTGTGAGCGAGAATAAAGGGCTATTTTCCCTAACCTAGCTCTACAGTTATGAACTGTCTTCAGTGTAGTAACCAAACTCTTGGCCTTTGTCTTAATTTGGCTAAAGGCACTCAGAACGTTGTGTTATCAAGAAAAGATAACTAAAATCAAACATACCTGTAAGATGCCTCCTTCCAAACTTTGCCACTTAAGAAAGTTTCCTGCCGCATCAAATGAGGCTGCAATAAATTGCAGCTTTACATCCTGATGATGAAAAAAAAAAAAAAAGAACAAAGAAACTGCCCTGAAGTGGACATACACATTTTAGAGACTGCTGTCTAAATGTTTGACATTTCTTAAAACTTTCAGCATAATCCTTCATTTTTTTTTCCATTTTTGATTTTGTTTTTAATCTTGGGTTTGGCAGTTTACTTTTTAAAAAATATATACCATTCTTCTACAGCTTCACTGGTGACATGGAAAAAGTTCCAAAGGAACTTCTACACAGGTAGACATGCCCTAAACTAATCAGAAATCTATGCAGATTTCTGATGTATACTATGCTGGAATCTTGAGGGCTTCCAGGACCTTCAGTGTTAGGGGGAATAACAAGTATTTTAGTAATTAAAACAACTGCTGCATTGCAACATTGTTCAATTTAAAACACAGCCTTGTAGAATACGGCTGAAAAAGGCTATAATTTTATTTCTGAGTCAGTAAGAAAACTCTAGATATATTTGGCAGTACAACTGACAAACAGGTTATCACTAGTACTACTTTCCGTGATTAGCTGAACTTGAATAACCAATTCCAGTTATTCTACTTTTACAATGAATTTGGAAAAATAAATCACTTTACTTTTTGATTTACTATCTGATTTCTTCATAAAACTGTGCCAGTTAACAAGCTACTTAAGCAGTCTGTCCCTCCCAGGGATGGATATCTGGCTTTGATAACACTAAAATTCTTTTCCTCACCTCTTTTTTTTTTTCCCTCTAATTCACTGCAGTAAGAGGAAAAGGCTGGAGTAATACACTGATTCCATCTCTGATACAATCAGCTTGTAGAGATTTGTAACAGAAATATTTGAATTGGTATAAATCAAGCAGGGAGAGAAATGTGTGTGTGAGCAACAGAAAGGGTTAAACACCACGTAATAGTGATGAAGAACACTGGTCCCAGCTAGAGAGATGATAAATGGGTTGTGATAAAACCTGGCACAGACAACTTGTCAGCAAAAGACCCTGCACTTTGGCATAGCAGAAGGGTGGCAGCAAAGATACAGCACATTCACCTCTTCTTCACATTAGTTCACCACAAAATCTGACAAAAGGATGTACATATTTCAAATGTGGTAAAAAGACAAAGACCAACTTTGCCTCAGATTTATGAAGATGGAAATAAACAAGACTCTGAAGCAAAAGACAGTGTCAAAACAACTATGAATTCCTAAGGTGTCTAAAAGGTTTGTCTAATTACTAGTTTACCATTGCCAATCCAGATCCCTGGGGACACACTGAACACTTAAAAGCTGGCATCCTTTGTTCCCTGTGCCCTGGTCAGACCACTCAGGCAAGCACACCTTGGCCTATGAGAATGTGGGTATGAGAGCGTAAGCAATGAAGTGACTAGACATTATTTTACATAATATCACCTTCTTCTTCTATAAGATCTCACCCTGAGTTTTGTTACACTCACAGCCTAAAATTTACCTTCAGTAGAGTCACGTCTATAATAAATCTAAACCTTTTTATATGATTATGTCCTCTTCCTAATGTATGCTTCCCTATGTCTACTACCCAACACCTACCTTATCTGTTCCCTTAAAACTGAAGGTTGTAGGAAAATGGTTTTTCTCAAGCACTTGGGATGCTAATCCTGGTTGGTCACCATAATACAGCCATGGAAGATTATGCCTCCTGAAAAGAATAACAATGTTTTATCTAAAGTAACATAGTATTTTTCATCAAAGAACATTCGGAATAATAATTTCCGTACAAAGCTATTAAAGACCAAAAGTTATGGAAAAGGCAACTTACCAGTAGGGTATTGAATGAACGATGCCTACCCTTGCTGTACTGACAAAAATATACTGAAACAAACCGCAGGCATCAGTACTTGAAGAACTCAATGAGTTCATATTCATCACACACATATTTCCAAGAGCTTGGCATGCTGTTAGATTAGAGTGCGACTGCAGTGGAGAAACACAAGAACACACAAAAAAGTATTTAATTACCCCTCCTTTTTGTGAGGCAGTCATAAAATTAATGTTATTTTAAGAAGCCACTCCTAAACCCTTATTTTCACTTGAAAGTAATTTCATTTTGTCAACACCTAATATTTTCTCCCAGGTATTCAGGTATTTTAACAGATCTGCAGATGGCAGAATGAACTCAATACTCTCACTTTTTCAGCTTATTTTAGTTGCATCAGCTAGATGGTAAAAAGTGACAGAAATGTCAAAATCTGCACTTAGAACACAAAGTAAGAATCAAAATGTTTAATACCACTTAGGCTGTATGGCACAGATGACTCCATCAAAGACCTCAGACTGACAACTACAGATGCATGTAGTGTAAGTATTTTCTCTTCAGTTTTATGTACCTTGTTCAATTTCTATAAACACACCAGTGCCAAGTGATATGCAGAGGTGACACCTGGCATCTGTGTGCAGTGGTCACTGCGCTGCTATTAACTTGCCACCTCCTTACCTGTATTTTTGTGGGTCACACCAGCAGCTGCTCATCACATTCAGGCAGCACCACTGAATTGCTGAGCAGGGTAAGGCAGACAAACAGGATAAACTGATGGCAGTGATAAAGTGATAAAGAATGGGATAAAGTGGGGGAATACATCTCAGAACTGTGTTTATGAGATGGTGATGGGAGCAGCCAAAAAGGTGATCTGGGAAAATTCTGAACAGAAGTCTGCTGAAATACTGACTGAGAGGACACCTGCCAGCCTGGGAACATGGCCTGGGAGTCTGAAACATCCTTGAGAAGTGCAGCTGGGTACCTAAACTTCAGAGACCTTCTGAGATACCATCAATACGCACAAACCCAAGGAATAGTAATGGCAACCTATCATCTGGAAAGATGAAAAAGAGTCTAGAAGAGAGGGTTTAGAAGAGGGAAAGCATTCCAAAAGAGTAGGAATAGACAACTGCTATTGATTGTTGTACATGAAAGAGTAGAAGAACAGTCTGGAAAAAACAAAAACTAGCCTGAGAGAATTTAAAACATTGTCATCTATTGGCTGCTCCAGGTGGTGCTGTTCTCTACCACCTTATGTCTCTCTGATAAAGAAATTACTTTTTACCCAAAATGGAGAGTGAATCTGTCCCTGTCTGTTGTCTCTCAATCTCTACACACAGAGAAGGTTCCCTACACAGACTTTTCTATGAGCTCTCCTAGGCCAGTTATCAGACCGTGGCTAGGGATGCCTGACTGACTCCAGATTCTGCAACGTTCATCATCTTTGAAGTGAAATTTCATCTGTCATCAGTTTTGAGGCCCCACTCCTGGGAGAGGCTTCTTGTATACTGCACGGGTACTACTGGGGTAATATACATGCCTATGGGTGATTCATCACAAGCGCATTTGCTGCTTTGCTAGTGATCATTCTGTACCAACTTGTACTATTGAAATGTAGGCCTGCTGCTCTTGAGTACTGTATTGGTACAGTACAATAGCAGTCTGCTGCTGCTACTGACTGCTGCTACCAATGCAGTACATACACACTTGCTTTACTGATCGTAACTATCCTCACTTTACCAGTAATAATTTGTAGTAATCGCTAATAAAGAAATGTAGGAAATAAAGATTCCATGTGCTCATGTATTACGGAATCCTGGAAATCCATATTGCGATCTTTAGAGACTTCTAGACCAGGTAAGCCTTTGGGTTGTGACAGATAGGGACAAAATGTAGAACCTGAGAAGTTTAAAATCTGATCTTCAGGAGAGCAGTACAGAAGGAAAATGAGCATGTGTGATAACAGAGTTGGTAAAAGGGTGGCAGAGGTACATGCCCTTCACAAGTGTCTGTGACTCTGTTGCTGCAGCCACTCTTTCACCCATGGTTACTGTCACCCAGAGCAACATAATGGTAAAAAGCACTTGCATACATACAGAAAACAAAGCTAAAAAGGGTGGTTCTGCAGTTATGAATAAATGAAAATCAATGAAGAGGTAAAGAGCAGGTGCCAATAAATACTGAATATGTAAGAAGTTAATTTTCTTAATGATCCCTTACAGGATAGTCTCATTTGTATCCATATATATGGATAGTAGGTCACATGCTACTGAATATTGAAGGATTTTTTTTAACACCATTCATCTTGTGAAAATTCCAACCCTGTAGACTTACATTAACATTGACTAGCCCTCAATATTTCTAAGCATTCTGCATATATATCTAATTCTTTTCTATTCTCATCTCAAAATAGAATTCTTTAAAAATAAGCAAGGTAACTTCCAAAAATAAAAGTGACATGCTCTTATAGGGCACCATTCTGTATAAAAAAAGCAAACTGCAAACATTAATGAAACTCACCCAACAGGCAAAGGCTGAGGACTGCAGGTTTTTCAGAAACCATGCTGATGTCAGTGTTATACCCTGTAAATAAGGAACTTTTTCACTGTCTTTGTTCACAACAACTCAACCATAAGGTAACAGTCTGGAAAACTGTGTCAGCTAGAAGATGCTACTTGTTTTTTTTAAGACCCTTTGTACATATCTCAGTCTAACAATATCACTTCAAAACACAATCATAATGCAATAATTTCTTTTACTTCACTGATTTGAACAAAGTATACAGAACAAGAGCTGAAATAATATTTAAGCTTTGAATATGGATTCTGTGACACAGGAGTCTTCTTTACTGCACAAGGGAAGTACTAACAATTTCAAGGGTAAGATGTTGACTTGATGGTAAATCTAACTCAGGACTAAATTTGCAACTGAAGCAACTGAAGCAACTGAAAAGCAACTGAAGCAACTGAAAAGACATATTTTCAATTAAATATTAGTTAGAAGATGGCATTTTCAGGGAAAAAACCAATGTTTCATATCAGAAAAACTGAAGACTGCTTCTTACTTTCTTTTAAGTGGTAGCTTTTAACATTAATTCATTTAGGAAGAAAATACATTTCTTAGCCATATAGCATTTCCTGAATTCAGAACTACTTGGCAAATGGTACTAAGTTTGAGCAGATTTTACAGCTAATAAACATTCATTAGATGAAACAATGAAAACCCCTTCATTCTTCTCAATAGAACATTTTTTCATTCACTAGCCAATTCAAGGAGTTCAGCAATTTCATACACAAACTTTACAGGTGCCCATTTTCTTCGATAAGCTCTAAGATCAAGCAGTAAACCCAACCCTTATACCTTTTTTTAAACGTTTTACACAAATACAAATTTTACATAGTTATAAAGTCCAGAGGCACTCATGGACTCTTCAGCACATTTCTGTGATACAAAGGTATGCTTTACATGCCCACAATTAATACAAAAGGCCACATGCTACTTGTTTTGATACTAAAGTCATGTAAATTACTTCCCTTTTTCAGTTTCCAAGAGGGCATGAATCTTTAAAAGCTTATTCCATGAGAACAATGGTTGCTTGGTGTCCATACCTACACTCTATCTTGATGCAAATGACCTTATAATCACTGTGATCAGACAAAAAAGTTCCACCTTTGTTTTCCAAGAACGGGAATTTGAAATACATACTGAAAGTAAGTAATGAGAGAGCTTAAAAGTGTTTTACAATAAATACACTTACCAGCTGTGCAAAACGAACAGTTGCAACTCCCTTTGGAGGTAAGCCTTCACGAGCCAAGAAACATAAACCCCCAGTCTGAAAAAAATAAAAGAATAAAAAAATATTGATAAGATATTGATACACGTCAAAATAACATTTCTTTTTCTGAACTTCAATACAATAACCATTCTTCTACTTACTAAAATGTTTGGGCTGTTGCAGTCACAAGACTTGCTTACTTGGATGAATGTCTTTTCACATCTCACACACCTATGGATCACACACATGAAGAATGCACTTAAAATGTAGTTAAGTATGAGATTTAGTACTCAGTGAAAGTTGATTACATAGTATACCCAGGAATAGTGTCAGCAACTTCACTAGGTTGAACTGAATTTCAAAAGTTACTAGTGATTTGTTTCTACTATCAGTGAAGTAGAAAATAAATCAAACAATTAATTATCAAAATAAGAATTCTGTTCTCATTAATTCTGTTCTTCCAATCCAAAGCATGCTTTTTAGTCACACAAAAGCAAGACAAAGAGACCAAGCTGCTGGTTTTATAAGGACTTCAGTGAGCACAAAACACGGTGGGTTTGATACTGGGTTGAAAATTTCCAATTCCCTGGCTTCAAAACTGTCATCCCAAAGATACAGTCTGTTCCTTAGGAATATTCCATTTAAACATAGCATGACACGTTCAGATTTATCATCACAAAAGGCAAAGAGCACCCACCTACTTCCTAATGCATCTGAGGCAGAGAATGACTGCTCACTTCCATTACAATGTATGCACAATGCTTCATTAAGCAAAATGCCATCGATGCTTCTTTCCACTAAGTAGAAAAGAAAGCAAAGTGTCACACAGGTTAAGATAAGTGTGAAAAAATTCAGCATCTGTGCAGATCTAAAATAAATTCAAAGAGTTTATTTTGAAAAAATCAAGAGCACAACTTGCAAATAACATCCACTATTAAATGCACATTCATGTATATATGTGTGCACTGCTTATAGCTATGCACATGCAGTTTAGTTTTAATGAGTAATGCAACATTTCATGTCTAGTTTGGCTGCTCCTCTTTTACTCTGAATCAAATTTCAAACAAAGGCCTCACTGCAAAGCAAAAATTCAAAACAACAAGTTTGCAAATAATTGGCAAGAGATTAAATTTCAGCTGAAATGATTCACAGAAATGTCACAATTTCCAAGTTTCAAAACAGCATTTTCCACCAACTGTATCATCTGGCAAGAGACTTCAAATCTAATTATTAAAAAAAAAAAAATCCAAACCAAAGAGAATAAAAAAAATACGATACTAATGTTCTTCCTGCAGGTCAAATTATAGATTCAGCTTTGCTCTCAATATTTTACCCCAAAGGCTCAGAATGTATTTTGTAACTCTCATAAAGTTAAAGGTAGAAGACTGGTATTCACTGTTTTCCAGATTCCTAGGAAAATTAAAAATTACTGATCTGGAAAACAGTGATTCTCCAATATACTCTGCTGGAAATGTAACCAAAGTGGACATTTATAATACTTATTCAGAGAATTACAGGCATTCCATGTCTTTGAAAATAAGCAAAAGTAGAGGTCCCAAGAGCTTGTACATTTTTCACCGCTGATGAAAACTGTACTTTGCTCTCTGGATTTTACTATGCAAAATAAGCAAAAATCCATTTAAGACAAACACTAAATTTAACATTATTTTTCTGAAATAATTGAACTGAAAATCACCTGCAATTACTAGAGAGCATCAAGTACGAAGCACAGATATAGGGAAGCACATCTCAGAAAGTCACAGGTACAGGTATCCCAGGGAGGCATGAAATCCACTAACCCTAATGCACAGCCACTTGCTTGGCTTGCTCAGGCTGTTCTCTTCCAGCTACTCATGCAGGTATAATTCCTTTACTGCTTTTTATACTTCAAAACATTATAATGTTTTTATAGCCTATATTGACATTGTTTTTATTCCAACTCCATCTACTGCCAAGGAGCCTGAAATATTCATTGAGCAGTATTCATTTATGGAATGTTTGCATAACAGTTTTTAATGCAACGAGCAATGGTATAGGTTTATCCATTGTCTTTCAGAAATGACGATTAAGATCAAGAGGAATGTTGAATTTTTACATCAGAGATGTAAACACATGTAAAATTTTCTTTCTTATTTAACAGAAGAGCGTATCTCAGTAAACTCAAATATCTAAAACAAGCGCTATCATCTTATAATTGGCATGTATTTTTTACCTAGTATCTCATTATTGGGGCATTTACAATTTCCTTTTGAAGTCAGGCCTTTGGGGCAAGTAATACAATTCCACCCATCTTGAGTAACTCCGCTCTAAAATAAAACACAACTATTAGGATTTTCAAAAATACAGACATCACCTAGTATCTGTGAAGAATGCCTTATCCAGCCATTAGTTATTAGAAAATGTGTTCAGATAAAACACTGATAACATTCATGAAGCTTTTAAAGATAAAAAAAGGCTAAACAATCTGGCAAAAGTAATTCCTATGCAGACAGAGAAAAAAATGTTAAGATCTTCTGAACCTGTTAGCTTACACCCTTCAGTGAAAATTAAAACTAGAATGTTTAAAAAGAGATATAGAAGTCCTACACTGAGTAAACATAATGCATACATAGACAATTACATATAAATATACAGAAGTAATGAAAATGGAGGAATTCCAAGTGAAGCAGCTTATATAATTGCTTGGAATTTTGTACCTACCCAGATAGTTCACATCCACACTTATTTTATACTATGAAGTAACTGCACTACAGATAAAAACCACCGAGGAAAATGAAGATAACTGCTTATCCTCAGGGGCTATGCTGTTACTCCCTTCCCCACTATCAATCATTATATCTTTGCAAAAGCCTTGGCAGTAGACCAATGGCAAATGCAGGAAAGAGGAAGAAACAGCAAAATATCACAACACAGAAGGATGTGTGCCAGTGTCTTTGTCTAACACAGCAAGAAGATGGAAAGAAAAGGAAATTACCTACATTGCCCATTAGCCATTAAACACCTAACTCAGGCAACTAAGCTGCTCTCCTAAGAGTTCTTCTAGAGTTACTGAAGGGAAAGAAGTATTCAGGAAGGCTTCACCCTCAAAAGTTGATTTGCTGAAAATCTCTTTGTTTACTATGGTGGGAAAAATGTGGTTAAGCCTGGTGTCTCTGGCTCAGGGCTGTGATTATGACAGAAAATAGTAACTTAATTTGTCCAGGAAGGTTAAAAGAACTGACCAAACTATAATTATAATTAAAGTAACACAGTAGGAGCATCTCATTTTGAAGTAAGAAGATGAAATATCAGGGATTATGAAGATACAGCCTAAATATTACAATACTAGTACTTATATAAATAATCAGTTAAGACACCTATGACCTGAAAAGCATCTTTAACATTGTACAGAGTTGTGCTCTCTGGGCAAGGACAACGCAGAGAAGAAACGCAGTGGAAGGAACTTAAACACTTTAAAAAATTCTTATTTTGTCTGTTGGGTCAAATTTGTAATGAAAAAATGCCTGCAATATAATAGTAATAGACAATTCTAAATTGAAAAAAATAATACCTATAAGCATGGTCCTGAAAATTCCCAAGCAAAGACTATTATGCAAGATTATTTTAAATTAATGAAAAATAACTTGCAATCAGGATAAAATTTAAAATTAAAAAACCATAATGATTATGGTTTGTATGATTATGATTTGCATTATTATGATTATGATTAGTATTATATCATTATGGCAAACATGAAAAGTTCAATACTTACCATATCTTCTGGGCATTTTTCACAAGTAACAGAGAACCCACCATTACTAGAAACCATCCTGTATCCTGGCTCACATACACAGGAACTACCTGAAGAAAACAATACAAATGCAGTTTTAATCTATATAAAACTGACTGGTTGCAACAGAATACTAAGAATAACTGCTATTGTTCTGAGGTGATCAAGATGGATTATTAGATAGACACATAAAAACACTTGAGTGAGATGTGCATGAAAATCATCTTGCTTTTTAAACAATGCCCATGTTCCATTTTGCACATAGATGTTTTAGGAGAATGTTACAAGGGTGACTGATCTACCAGGGTGGAACAGGGATCCAGACCCTGTATTTTGTGGTTTGTTTTAATTAAACCAAACTTTACCAGTTGCTCTGTAATAGATATAATCTCTCCATTTAAATCTTGCCACAGCCTTTCCTCTCTACAACACCAGCATTACATGTTTGTATACAGGTTTAATTTTTTTCAATATGCAGCCCTAAAACCAAAATGTCTTTCTATGAAAAGGTTTTTCAAAATATAACTGATGTATGGCAAGCTGTTTTAAACTCAAGGCTTTTAAAATTGTGCATGGGGATCAAGGTTTATATTGAATGGTTTTCAGTGAGTGAACATAGTTAACATTTTATATGAAATTAAACACCACTTTCATGGCACAGTATAATGCCCATCTGCTAGTCCTCAACCACTTTTTTTTAAGAAACTTTTCCAGTCTCACTGTCATAAACTTCTCTCTGTATTAAACACATACTACAAACCAAAATTGATTATATATACTAATAAACTGTTATTATTATTTAAGCTAATTGAACTGTGCATGTAAAAATGTCAAATTCTGTGAAAAGTTTATAACCTTAAAGTACATTCTAATGAGACCAGTTGTACAGATACATTTGTCAAAATGATCAACCATTTATACTTAATTCTAAAGATGAAAAAGCCTAATTGGATTAGATCAATAAAAAGTTTGAGTTGTGACACTCACAGTGACAATACCTAGATTTTTAGGCATGTCACTTGAAAGCAGAATCCACAGTGATGAGCTAGCCAGGGAGTGTATGGGCAATCACAAGTGGAATTCAGTCAAGACGCAAACAGCACCGAGTGGAACCTACCTACACTGCTCCAGTCAGATCTGTAGGAAAAAAATAAACCCTTTACCTCCCCTTGGAATTTTCCTCTCCTTGAAGCCCTTGATTTAGAGGAAGATTCAGCCTAAAAGGGAGTTATGGATCTAGACACCCAAGTTATCAGGGGATCTGAAACAAAGATTTTTTTTTTTTCAAGAAGTGCACTATGGGATTACTCTTTAGGATACCATGGTGGCCGTGGAAAAGGTGACCAGCTTTTATGCAGCAGTTGTGAACACAGCCATCCACATCACTGCTTCTGACTGAGGTACCAGTTCTGAAGAGAGATGCTGTTGGGTCTCAGCCTCAAATTTGTGTCTGTACAAACAACAGGGAACCCCCACTCTTGCTGGACTGTGTATTTATAAAAGATGGACCCTTTAATACCTCCTTACGCCCTAAAGAAAGTAACCAACTATCTGTATTTCCCATTTAGTACTGTCACGCTGTGTTGTATCTGCTCCAAATTCCCGCGTGGGACTCGGACGAGCATGGGCACAGCCTAAGGATCTCAGACACTTGGTATCTCAGACGTTTAAGTTTTGACATGAGTTTCAAGTTACAGAAGTGTTCGAGAACATAAATTCAGGGTCCTGTGGAATTTTACAGATGAAAATGCAAATACCTATAATGCTTGAGGAAAGAAAGATTATTTAAAAAGGTGTACAGCCATTTCTCTGAGCTGTATCTCAGATACATCACAGCTGTGCTGGGGCCTCTTAGGTCTTTGCAGGATCCCGGCCCTTTCGCGGCTTTCCCAGACGTGCCCGAGAGCTGCAGTTTTACCGCCACAGCCTGAGCCCCGACTGTGCATCTCCCGCTGCTTGGGGGCGGATTCAGCGCGGA
>VZRQ01002381.1:350260-383124 GCA_013397975.1 Machaerirhynchus nigripectus | reverse complement strand
CCCCGCGTCGCCATGGCCACCGCGCGCCCCGCCGGCACACACCGATTGGCCAGAGCCGCGCGGTACGGCGAGCGCCGGGGGCCCGCCGCCGCAGCAGGCAAAGCGTCCGCGGGGCGGGCAGGGGGCGGGGGCACAAGCCCCAGTTTATAGATGTGGTCTACAGAGGGTTGTGTTCGTCTTGTGCGAGGTCAGGAGCAAGAAACGAGAGGACGCCGAAGTCCGGTATGCACTTCCCGGTACCTCCTCTCTAGAATTGGTGCACAGTATATCATAAAAATGTAACACGTATTTGTAATTTCTCCCCAGAGAGGAATGTGGTAACAAGGTGAATGCATAGAGCAATGGATGCACAACCAAAGTTACTCCCCTTTACCTTTCACACCTTTGTCAGCACACTTCTGTTCACATTCCACAGAATCACAGAACGGGTCCCGTTGGAAAGGACCACAGTGGGTCATCTGGTCCAGCCTCCCTGCTCAAGCGGGGCCATCCCAGAGCCCAGGGCACAGGACTGCGACCTGACGGTTCTTGAATATCTCCAGTGAGGGAGACTCCTCAACCTCTCTGGGCAACCTGTTCAACAGTAAAGTTCTTCATGCTCAGGTGGAACTTCCTGTGCATGTGTCTGCCTCTTGTCTCTTGTCCCATTCCCTCAGATGTTACCAAAACTTTACAAGACAACCTGTCCTGGATTTTAATTATTTCTCATTGTCCGTCTCCTGCATGCTAATTGCCTATTATGATTTTCCACGTTTTATTTCTCGCTGAATTTATTTTGCTGGCTCAACAAGTGTTCAAAGGTTGAGCTGATGTTTTCAAGTCGAATTATCTGTCCCCAGGCTCAAGTTTATGTAAATTTGACTGTGTTAAGATGTAACTTTTTACCGCTTGGTGTGCTTGATTTGTGGAAATCTCCACCTTGTACCCTGCACAGAATAAACGTCTTTTTTCTAAACGAGACTCTGTCTGTGTTGACAGAGCTCCTAAAATCGGCAACATTGCTAGGCGAATCTACCATAAATAGTACAGATTTTTTTTTCTAAGTAAAATGGAGCAGGCAAGTACTGATATGCATTTAAAGACAGGGGAGAGCACGTAAAGACAGGGAAAGGAAGGTAGGATAAACATTAGGATAAAATACCTCACTTGCACAACGAAAGTACTCTGCCTCTGCCCTTCCCTTTTCTCAACAACCTTAAACCTTTCCTTCTCCTCTTCCATTCCTCCATCCCTGCCTTCCTTTCCTCGCACAACTCAGACTTGACCCAGCCCCGAGCTGGGTTAGAAGTCCTGTCTGTCAGTACTGGGGGAGCAGCGGTGAGTGGTGCCTGAGGCTCGGCACGCGCCGGCACGAACGGGAACGAGCCTGACGACAGCGCACAGCAAGGCAGTGGCGCTCGGCTACCGTGTGACCGATCTCTATATACAGATTTATCATCGTACAGGTGTATCACTACGCAAATCTACAATCATACAGATTTATTATTATACAGCTCCATCAGATCTACTTAGACGGGGACCGCAAGCCCACCTCCAGCCCAGACAGCGCATGCGCACTACCTGCGGCTCAGCTCCCGCCGCGCGCCGATGGGGCGCGCGGCCCGCGCAGGCGCGGCTGCAGCGGTGGGGGCGGGGTCACAGGGCCGCGGCGCTCTGCGCCCCGNNNGCCATCTTGGCGGAGCCGTGCCGGGAGCTGCGGGACCCGTCCGAGCGGCGTGTCCGGTGGGTGCTGGATGGATGGCGTGAGGGACAGAGCACGCCTCCCCGGGGTGCGGCGTGTGGCCGAGGGCGGCTTGGAATTTGCCGGTTCTCAGTTGCCGGACCCTCGCGGAACCGCTGCGCGGCCGCTCCGTGTGCCCCGGCCTCCTCCTGTCCCTGGGCTTCCCACCCCCCTTCCCAGCACCCGGTGCCTCCCTCAGCCCTGTCCCGGTGTCGGGCAGCAGGCAGGCTTCTTCGTGGGGGCGGAGCACCGGTGGCTCTGGCGGGCTGAAGCGTGTGTGGCGCGGGGCGGCCTCCTTTCGCCCCGTCCCCCTCGCCCGTTCCCTGCCCTGCCGCCCGCGGCGGGGCCCTCCACCAGCGCTGGTGCCGGCGGGGCGACTTGCTCGGAAGCGGTTCCGTGCTACATTCGACCGTGTAGCGGGCCCAGCTGCAGAGCTTACTCACGTTTTCCATCCGCACTGTGAAAACTGCCATTAGCAGCCTGCTTCCTCTATTAAGGCTTATTTTGAAGAACAGAATAAGAAACCTTCCCCTGTTCCACTGGTTCTTCTATAGTGGTCCAGTTTCGTAGTCGGGGTGTTTCTGTGGGTGTTCTTTCTAGCTTGCATACAATCTGTGTAATCTTTCAGTGTTACGATAAAAATACTAGTCTAGTGCAGACTTAGTTCCCTACTGTGTTTACAAGTTGTGGATTACTTTAATGGCTTTAATGATATTTGGAATTTCCCGAGGCTGTGGAAGAATAGGTATTGTATTGTTTTCTAGCCAATTTTGGTCATATATAAAATTTCATAAAACTGTGTGTACTTCTGTGCTTTTAAGTTGTGGCATGAAGTTGTCTATTTATTCTCCAAATCCTTGCTCTCTGAAGTCCTTGTTCTGTTAATGAATTGCTCTTGCGTTTCATGACAAGTCAACTCTTTTTGGTTACGCACTTAATATTGTTGGATGGCTTGTCTATGCTTTCTACCTATGCTTGATTGTTTACTATACAGTCAGTAAGAGCTTATTATTTGAACTTGCATTTGTTTGTGGACTTTTTAGAGATCACATTATGATCTGGAATCACTGTGTCTGGTTTTCACCACTGAAGGTTGTGTATTGTATCCCTGGTGCATCGTGGAGTATTTGCTGTTTATCACCGAAGAACTATGGAGGAGAGCTGTTGTGAATGATGTTTAAAAATTGGGATAAGAAAGCGGAGTTGTGAATCCAGAAGTACTACAGATTAAATACATCATGAAGTAGCAGGGCAGCGGATTTGCTTTCTCAAGATATGAAGGTGCTGTATGAAAAGTCTGCCCTTGAATTCTCCATGTTTTTTGGCACTGCCATTACATCTGTTGAGAAGACACATTATAAAGTGTTCTGGGTCTGGCTGGGATGGAGTTAACGTTCTTCACAGCAGCCCATACAGTTCAGTTTGGATTTGTGGCTAAAAGAATGTTGACAACACATCGGTGTTTTGGCTGTGGCTGAACAGCACTTGCACAGTATCAAGGCTTTATCTATTTTCCCTACTCTGTTCCTCCAGTGAGTGTGCTCAGAGTAGGTGAGAAGCTTGGAGGGAACATGGCTGGGACAGCTGACCCCAACTCACCAAAACGATATTCTGTGACATGTAACATCGTGCTCGGCAACAAAAACTGAGGTAGAGGAAGAAGTATTTTGTTTGATGGTTTTGGTTTCTTTGGGTGGATTTTTTCTTGGCTCCCAAGGCAGTTATTTGGAGGAAGGCTGGACATCAGTCAGCTTGTGGGAGGTGGTGAGAGATTTCCTTTGTTTTGCATTTTTCATTCCACTGTCTTTATCTTGACCCACAAGTTTTCTCGACTGTGTTCTTTCCCATCCTGCTGATGGGGACGAAGAGTGAACAATCAGCTGTGTGGGTGCTTGGCTGCTGGCTGGGGTCGACTCACCACAAAATACAGAGAACAGATGGTCTTTAGTGAAGTTTCTAAATGGGCAGTTGTTTTCGGTTTGTTGTGCTTACAGAACGCTGGTGCAGAAGTGACATGGAGTCCATTAGTTACAGAATTTGGCTTTTGGTCTTGTTTTGCTGAGTTCAGGTGGAGTGACAGTTACGGTTATTGATAGATAACTCGTCATCAGGATCTAGTGCTTTATAGAGCAAGGTTTGTTGGAGGAGTGTTCTCAAATGCTCAGAGTATTGGGCTGTTGTGTTTGTTTTAAAGGGATGCAGTAATTTGCTACAGAGGCTTGTGTTTGTTCTGAGAATATTGTGCTATTTATTGTGTGATGTTAGAAAACGTTGAAAATCAGGGTATGTTTAAGTTAGTGTTTTCAAGCTTTTCTTGTTCCTGTGTTTGAAAGGCAGTAGAGTAACGATATAGGGAAAATACTGAAGTTGGCTTTGTAAATTCGGGTACTTTCTGAAGTTTCTCCTTGTTAGATATTTTTGCTCTTCCATTTGATGGTCTTCACTGTATACATTAAGTGCAGTGCTGGACTGGTGAGTAGCATACTCTTGTTGTGAACTTTGAAACCAGGTGGATTTCAGAAGAATGGACACGTCCTGTAATCCTGAGATGGACCTAAGCACCTTTCAAGAGCTCAGTCGAGAACTGTTCCCTCGATACACTGTCAGTCTGTTTCATTGCAACAGTTCAGTGTGGCACAATTGATGACCACGTAATCCCATCGTATTTTCATCGTTTCCAGAAGTCAACTTAAATTTTGAATTTCCTTTGCTTCTAAAATGGAAACAGAAAGATGCAGTGCCTGGCATCTTGGAACATGGAAGGAGTTTTTCACATGGGTTCATAACATGCTTGGCTTTAGTATTAGCCGCTACTATGGATGGGCTGCAGCAGTGTAGCACAGTGTGTAAAGCAAAGTACAGGTATCAGCCATTAATTATGTTTCGTTTTCTTTCCACAGTTAAGTTGATTTTACAGAATTTATCAGGTCTCCAAAGCAGAAACAGGTAAGCTGTCAAAAGCTTAACACTTCTCACTGAGTATTGTGACAAGATCATACACAGCCTTTTTTCCTCACAGACTTGTGGCTGGCAACTAGGATATTCTTGTGGCCGCTGCAGTTAATACTCTGACTGCGTCAAAGAGACAACATTTTTGAATGCTGAGAAAACATACATTATTGAACAGAACTGATCATGGGTAGAACAACTTGTCAAAGCAGTAAAGTCATCACTGTTTGTGAATTACTTCATTTTCCAGTGACATAGTTATTCTTTTTCCTTTCTCCTTTTATCAGCTAGTGTCCTGTTCAAAAGTAAACCGGATTTTTTTTGTTCCTTAGGACTGGGCAGAGATCTCTGGCATATAGTAACTATGCCGTGAAAGACTTGAGGCGTTCTTTAGGTATTGTGGATGGTGAGGAGTGACTTAGGTGGATTTTGTTGCCCTTAGGGTAGGGAATATTGATAGATTTGTGCACGTGTGCTGGTGGAGTAGCTAATTGTTCTGACTAATCAACATTCAGTGAATTGTGTTTTAATCTTGTTCTTGTGAACTTGTGGGTTTTTTGATACCTTCTCTCTTGATGAGACAAGGGCATTCATTAAAAAGGCTCTAGCTTCTTAAGTGATAAGATACTGTAATAGCTGAGTACTAAAGACGTGCTATCATGTGTACCTTTTTGTCTGCAGGTGATTTTTGCTGTGGGTTGAGCTCAGCATGGCTGTAGTCATCCGTTTACAGGGGCTTCCTGTTGTTGCGGGTCCTCCAGATATTCGTCGTTTCTTCTTGGGATTGAATATTCCTGATGGAGGTGTGCATATTATTGGAGGAGAGATTGGGGAGGCTTTTATTATATTTGCAACAGATGAAGATGCACGGCGTGCCATGAGCTGTTCGGGAGGGTTTATCAAGGACTCGCGCATAGAGCTCTTTCTCAGCAGCAAGGCAGAGATGCAGAATACCATAGAAATGAGCCGGAAACGATTTGACCGTGGGGGACGAGAAACTATGTCTGGCTCTAGAAGAACAGGTACTAATGGTTCTAGTACATCAAGTGTTGGAGATATACCACATTTAGTTACAGCTTCTCCAAAAGGAATACGAAAACCTAGTTATGGGCCACCAAATCGCCTGGAGGCTGGTTTCCATACCAATGGCACAAGATATGGTGATATGGGTATACCTAAGTCAAACTATCAGTTAAGAAAGGATTCTCCCCCATTTAACCCAGATGATCGATACTTATTTCTACGTGGTATACCTTACTCTGCAACAGAAGTTGAAGTACGTGCTTTCCTTTCGGGGATACGTGTGGACGGAGTGATTCTTATAAAGCACCGCAATGGTTTAAACAATGGTGATTGCTTGGTAAAATGTGCTACACCTGGTGATGCCTTAGAAGGACTTAAACGTCATAGACAATACATGGGTCAGAGGTTTATAGAAATCAGTCCTACTACAGAGGAACGGTGGATTGAATGCGGTGGGAGGATAGACATGCCAGATGAAATGGATGACTTTTTGTGCGAAGACCATTCTCCAAAAAGTTCAGGCTACATGCATTCAAGGAAGCATTCTCGTTCAAGATCACCAAGGAGACAAAGAACACATTCTCGTTCATCTCCCAACCAGGAATATTACATACACTTAAGAAATCTATCGTTTAATGTGGAGAAGAGAGATTTGAGAGATTTTTTTCCTGATCTGGATATACACAGCAAACAGATCAAGATTCTAACAGATAAGCATCAGAAAAGGACTAGAGATGCCTTTGTAGTGTTAAGGAGTGAGAGAGAATATCAGACTGCTTTGGAATGTCATAGAAAGGTTCTTCTCAATCGTCCTGTGTACATTTTTCCAATTTCAAGAAAGTCAATGTTGAAAATAATTGACTCTTGTGAGAGGAAAAGATCACTGGACAGAGATCACCTTGGACAGGCCATATCAGAAAAAAGTTACCGGGAAGGTCATTCCAGCCCTAAGACGTGTGTTTATGTAAGGAATTTTCCATTTGATGTGTCAAAAATTGAAGTGCAAAAGTTCTTTGCAAGATTTGATATTGACGAAGATGATATTTACTTGCTCTATGATGAAAAAGGAGTTGGACTGGGAGAAGCACTAGTGAAGTTTAAATCTGAAGAACAAGCCATGAAAGCAGAAAATTTAAATCGTCAAACATTTTTGGGAACAGAAGTATTAATAAGACTTATATCTCAAGACCAGATGCAGAAGTTTGGTGTAGCTGCGCCATTATCTGCACCAAATGAAATGCATGGTCGTTCACATCTGTATGACAGAGGTGACCTCTCCCATCCAGTTGGTTCACCATCTGGGCCACCACAAGGGCCACCCATGCATTCATTTGGTCCCCCTGGGAACTTTAGGCATCATTCTGAATTTAGACATCCTCCTGAGGACTTCATGTGCCCTCCTAAGGATTTTAGGGGTCCACCACCCCTCATGGATTTTGGTGGTGACAGTGAACCTTTTGGCAGAATGGAGTTTGGGAATAATAAAATGGGAAATTTTCCTGAAGGAAGATTTATGCCAGATCCAAATTTCGGTGGTGGTTCTGAACGTGTTGTTCCTATTCTGTTGAAAAATTTACCTTTTAAAGCTACTCCTAATGAGATTCTGGATTTTTTCTATGGCTACAGAGTGATACCGGAGTCGGTTTCTGTGCAGTACAATGAACAAGGATTACCTTCTGGTGATGCCATCGTTGCTATGACAAGCTATGAGGAAGCTATGGCTGCTATTAATGAACTGAATGATAGGCCCATTGGTCCACGGAAAGTTAAGTTGAGTTTGCTGTAAAGGAGGAAAAGATGCTCTAGTAACACATTCTAGGTTTGACAGTATTGACAGTTATTTTAATTAATGGAAGATGCAAAAGAAGCAGTTTCCATCAACGGTTGTAAATAATATGCAGTTCAGTTGTTTAGCTCTTGGTTGAAATATCTGTAGGACATTGAATGTCATACATCAAGGTATAAAGGGATGGATCTTTGGTTTGGGTTTTTTTTTTTTTTTTTTTAGATTAATTCCAGCCTTATGTCTTTGCATCAAATAAAAACGTAAGTGCTGGTTGACTGACCACACAAACGGTTCAAATAGAAAATTTTCAGTGCTACCTGCTTTAGTAAATGACAGTTCTTACTGAAGTTAGCTTAATAAAATTTCAAAAATTACTGATTTTTTTTTTTTGGTTGTTTCTTTTTGTGTAAACTTTTCAGGTTTAATTCGGTTTCATGTGTTTGCAGGCATTCCTGTTAAAGAGCTTCCTGTTCTCATTAGCTGGCTTTGCAACTTTTTTAAAATAAAAAGTAAATTGCCATTTAAATGTGTGTCTTATATTTAAAACTTGTATAGTTAATGATTTTAACTATTATGCTCAGCAGATCTGGGTCCTGGTGAGAATGATGCTGGCTGCTTCCTTTAAAAGAGTGAACTGGTAGTTTGTCAACACAGCAAAGGATAGGTAGTTTACAGAGATTGCAGAGGCTGTATTAATCAGTTAGGCTTTTTTCTTGTTCTCTGAAGTGCCTTCAAGCAGAAAACGAAGGTTGGAATCAGATCAAGAATTCTGACTTCAATGGTCTTTGTTTTATCTTCACATGCTGCATAATATGAATACTAACTTGCTAATTATGTCTGGATGCATTCCAGGTCAATCTGATTAGTTTGTAAGTAACATCTGTCACTGGCAACCAAGCTGACAACCGTTATTTTCTTATGTAATAAAATAAATGCTTATGTCAGCATTTAGAATGGGTTTTTTCACTGGTTTCGTACCAGCATAGTTAAATTTTAGGAAGAAATAAAAAGTAGCTTGGGAAAGCTGTGTCTTCAAAATTTAGGCTTAGTAGGAAACTTTGGCTGTGTGGGCAAGGAGTTTCTTTGACATTGCAACTGTGCAAGACAGTATCTCTAGTATTAAAGAACTAAGTCTCAGTCCCCTCAAACTGAGACAACAAAGTTGCAAATCGGCAGTGAAAACTTTTAACTTTTGCCTGGGCAATACCAAAAAATCCTAAATTATTGAACTAGGGAGGTCTCTCTTGCAATCCGCTCCTCGAAGCAGTTTCAGCTAGAACAGGCAACTCAAGGCCTAGTCCGCTGCATCTTTAATAGCTTTAAGGCCAGAGCTGTCTGGGCAGCCTTTCCAGTGAATGATCCCTCCTCACTGGTGGTCAAATCTTAATTACTTTATGTAAAGTCATCAATATGATTGCAGAACTTCCATGCCAACTGTTAGATAAAAGCAAACAAAATGAATGGAATTTTTTTGTTCTATAATTTTTAAAAGGTTATTGTAGCTTTATTTATTCCGCGTATTATTTGTTCTGTGTTTTAAGTGCCAAGAAAAAAGCTTTTTGAGTGATAATGCGAAGTCTGTATATGTAGATTGCGCTGAGCAAAGAAACATAATGGCCAAATTTTCATTTTCTGAACACTTAGCACACTGGTTTTTGCTGTCTGGTAGGAATTAGCTTCAGAATCATACCCTTTTGAATCCTCTGAACTTAAAAACGATTTAAAACCCAACAATTGTGTGCTTTATTAAATAGCTACTGTAAAAGAGATCAAGGAGCCAGAAGGTGTTGCAGGGAAAATAAAAACATGAGAATCCTCAAAATAAACTTCCCATACTTTATCATGTTGAAAACCTCATTGTGACTGTTTTTGTAAGCTAGTATTTTTACTACTAAGCTGTGTTGAAAATGTGGATACAACTAACTTCTCCAGTTAATCAGTTTTCGATGATACGTTGATTTTAAAGCTCTTCTAGCTACTACACAATAGGAGTTTCTGTCTGCTTTCTTCTCTTTGCCCTGTAGCCGATTTGTATTTCATTTAAAGCCAGATGAGAGTTTATGACTACTTTAGGTTAATCTGAAATGTCTGATTGGTAGGCCAAAAATAATTTTTTTCAAGGTCTATACAGAGAAGAGCTGTACCTCAAAGTATGTACTGATGCACTGAAGCATAGGAAACTTGAGAAGGGATGCCAGTACATCAGTTAAATAATAAGGTTAATAGGAGAGTTGATTCTTAGTTTATAGCTGTTACCTGGTTGGTGTTTTGAGTCTGTGTGTGTCCATCTCTCTTTCTTCCCCCTGCCTCTCCAGACTGGGCACTATATTCTGCTTCTGCTTCAATAGATGGTATAGGTGCATGGTGTGGTGACAGCATTTCCTGATAATAGGGTTTTATAAACATCAGATGTTCAGTAGTTTGGAGGCACTGTATTTCCAGTACAAAGGACAAAGCAGAGACTGTCTATAATTACATGGCTGGAAATCCTGTTCTTCCTTTTTAAGTGCCATCCATATAGTAAAGAGTAACAAATGAAATGCTACAGTTTGTGATGCTGATATAAAACATAGCAAGTTTCCTTAGGTATGCCTTCTCTGAAGTTGGTTCTGCTACCATTGTCCAAAAATTCTGATGTAAAGGAGAACAGTTTCTGTTGTCAAAAACTAGAAATAGTGATCGTCTACACAAGCACCTTGAGGCATTTAGGGAAGGTCTAACTAGACAGTGTGATGAGCATGCTTAATCCCAAAGGAATGTGCCAGTGTGTTCAACAGAGTGGCAAAATAGTCCAGGCGAGAATGGATACAAGCCTGGCATCATCTAGGTGCCAGTAATAAAAAGTACAAATGAGAGAATGGAATAACTGCAAGTCAGTCTTGCAGCATGCACCATGAGAAAATTCTTTGCAGAAGTATCTTTGGTTAATATTTAACTCTTTAATAACATTCTAAATTATTATTCTGGCTGTGAAGTATTTTAATCAGGGATTTTTCATCTATAGTTTTGAGGTGACAATTTCTGTGCAACATGCAAACGTAAGACATCACATATGCAGGACAAAGTTGCCCAACACTGTACTTCTTTTCTGGAAGTTTTTCTGTAATTCCTAAAGTTGACTTTCTTTTATGACGTAGGGAGAATGAATTTGATGGTGCTGAGGAAAACAAAGATCACGTTCTTTTAGAGGGCAATTAATCTAGACACATCTGCTTTTTTTACAGAATTGCTTTCTCAAGGCATAGTACACAAATAATTGCTATTTGCATAGATGTATATTATATGAAAACCTGAAATTGTTATGAAGTTAGCCATCTGTTTTGGAGGCGGACTACTTCATTCCGTATGAAATGGTAAAGTGGCGATCACCAGAATTCTGATGTGATACAATTATTTATTGAAGTGCCTTAGTTGCTGAAATAGATGGGAATTAATTACCTACATACTTTTTAAAGTTTTACTCATTGGTATTTACTCCAACAGTAATCATGTAAAATTATTTTCTGGGTTTAAAACAACCCTATATTTTGAACTTTTCACTTTCATCACATTAATTTTTGGCAAAAACCTTTTTTTCACATGTCAAAATGGGTATGCATTGCATACTTTGCATCAGTGGAGAAAAGTAGCATCAATATTATAAATGCACTTTCTAGTTTATTTCTGTAACTGAAAGATTATTTTGTTGTAAATTAAAATTGTTTTCCCAGTGACAAGTTTAAATTCTTCTGCATTTGTTCTTTAGCAGACACTAAAGCTGGAGGTGAACACTGTGGTAGCAGCTTTCTGGCAGACAGCCATACAGTGTTAAAAAATGAACACACATAACCACCACTTCCAAACAGGGTAAGAAGTTACACTCAAAATGTGTAATTTCTTTATGTTTGATGGAATCAGTAACTGAATCATGTAGCTAAACACATAAAATTTGGACTATGTATAGCATGTCAACTAATATAATAAATATCAACTACATAAAATATCCACTAGTTTTATCATGAAGGCACTTTTATTTAAAAGCAAAGCAGCATTAAACATAGAAACCGGACCAGGTCCTTATTTGTGACTGTTCATTCTGTATGTGTAAAGGAATCAAAAGTCATCTGAGCCTGATGACAGCCTGAGGAAAAGGAAAATAAGAAAAAAGTACACCTCACCCTGCCTTCTGCCATCCAGGGTGGAGAGCAAAATGAAATCTTAACAGGTTGTTGCTGCAATCAGTTTCTTGATAACAGCAGTTACTTTAGGATGTATAAACCCAATTATAACAGGTACAGCTAGAGTGCTTAATAAATTCAAGAGGTGTGTAGCTAGAGAGATAATATATTGGAAAAGTAACAAGAAAACAATGTTCATAATAGCTTGAAAGCTTAGTGCAGTGTGTGGACACTGTTCATCATGTAAGTTGAAGCAAATGTGATTACAGTATAACATCTATGCAAATATAATACAGGCATGTATTTAAATATTTAATTTTATAGCTACTGAAACTGTCCACTTTTCAGAAGATTTTTTTCCATTCTTTGAAACCAGTCCTTTGTTGTCTGGCACTCTAGAATTAGTGCTGATTCTTGCTCCTGTTGGAATTTTAAATATATAGCCCTGGTGAAATTTTAGATCCAACATACAAAAGCCTTTAGGTAAAGGGGTTTTTTTTCCCCTTATAAAAAAACCCTCTTAGAACAGCTTTGTTATCTCACTTCCTTAGTAGCACCAAATTCGTCCTCCTCATCTTCCTCTTCCTCATCTTCATCTTCCTCGTCCTCCTCTTCATCTTTTAGCATTCTGCGGGGAATCTGCTAAAACAAAAATCAAAAAAAAGGGATATCAACTGTTTGTTCTCTGCAAAACAAAAAACAATTATCCATTGGCATTTTCAGTCTAAATGTTTGTAGGGTTTTCATTTGCAGGAGGCAGTAAGTTGTTTATTTATTAATCCTTCGTAACATGCAAGCCCCTGGAAAGATATATGACACAGAACAGAAGTATTGTAATGATTTTTAAAAGCTAAAAAAATCCCTATAGTCCTTGACAACTATTATAGGATAGGGAAAATGGTGTTTTGATCCAATTAATGCTAAAAGTCAACATAGAAATCTGTCTTTTCCTGGGTTGGCTGTTGAAACAGTACACTGAAGATGAATATTAACTAATCTTATCTTGAAGACAACAGACCTCTTAGGTTAAAAGTTCGAAACTATGGTGCTCTAAGCTTTTTACTTTTTTTTCAAGAATGAATTAGACAAACTTAATGAAAGAGTCTTGATTCATAGAGTAACTTCTTTCCCTGCCCACCAGTGCTTGCCTTCAGAGTGACTCCTCTTTCTGGTTCATGAAACGTTAAAAACAAGTGCCAGCTGCCAAGCTCTCGTCTCACTGACATATTTTGCAGTCTGTATACTTTTTTCAAATGAGGGCTCAATCTAATTCCTATTGAAGATAGATTCTTCACAGACAATGCAACATTTACAATTTAAAGAAGGATATAAGGGGTTTTTTTTTCCCCATGAGAAAGAGAACATTGAAGACAGTTATCCAAGTCATCTGGAATGCTTTTGAAAAATTATTTCAGGTTCAGTAGTTCTCTTAGGGCATCTGCAGCTCTAATTTTGGTTATATTTTCTGTCTTCTCACATACAGTGATATAATAAAACGTCTGTACTGAATAAAAAGCCCTTTTTTTAAAGCAGCCCCCTATTTTAGAAGTTCTTAAATGCTCATTATTAAATTGACTTCTGAGATGTTATAATTCATACAGCCATGTATAAGTTTTTTTGTGAGTGCATAAAGCAAACTGTAGTCATTGAACTTCTGAAAGCAGAAAAATCTTTAAGTCTTGTTGATGCTCACAAAGTACATAATTTAGCTTGAAGGAAATGCTTGCTTACAAATTCCAGAACACAACAGAAAATTTAGTTAATCATTGGATGAAGCTGGGTTAACTTGAGTTGAAATGTCTAAAGTAGCAGTCTCTCATTCTGTGAAAGAAGAAAAAGACAATGGCACTGATTTGTAATTGGAGATTAAGGAATGCTGCAGATTGAGCCTGTTAAGGTAGCTTCATTTCAATGGCACAGACTAATTTTCCAAGTTTTTTTTCTAGTTCAGAGCATCTGAAATTCTTCAGCAGAACTTGCATCATGTTTCTGAAGAAAAGCTCCCCCTTACCCTTTCCTCAATTAAGAAGTGTTTTGGCTTCATGGCTTTTTTCTGCTCACTACTCAAATACCTCTGACCATGTGGCAATTAACTAAATAGTATATTAAGTATTATCACTGGTGGTGCTAAGATGGCTATCCCTAAGAACCAAACTGGATCAGGGAAGGAAAGTGAGAAAAGGAATTACACAGTTTAAATCCAAGTTACTGTGCCAAAGGACTAAAATATACCAGTACTGAAATTTAATTTTTCGTAACTTAATGCAAAAAAAAAGGAAAAAGGAGTATGATTTGTTGATCATAAATAATTTTACGTAAAAATTAATTCTGTGAGTTGCATGTAGGTGATGACTGTCCTTGCTTAAGCAGCTCAGCTCCATGTTGCACTGTAGATGCTACTACAGAAGCATGGCAATTATCATGTCTTAGTGTTGGAACATTTGGATGCAGACATTTTCAGTAATGGTTAAAATGATACTTTGCTGTCCTACAGTGTCAGTGCAAAAGTTTGTTGTATTTAATGCACGTAGATAAAACTTGTGTAGTTAAGTTTGATTTAAAATACCTGGAAAAGGTAATTCTGTTTTGCTATAGTTGTAAACTATAAGATACACCAACCTGAATCAGTAAACCAAAACACTGAGGATCAATTTCCAAGTAAAGTGTAACATGAAGGACGTAGCTCTTTGTGAAAAAATGAATCAAGCTCAAGGAGTACTTTAGATTTTTAACATACAGAAAATAAAGGAAGTTAGTCTACAGAACCAGAAATAAATTCAAGGATGGTATGTGTTAAATCCTCTGAAAAGACCTGAATTGTGTTACTGGCACACTTCATTCCATCTGGTATGCAGTGACTTCCAACACTGTCCCAACACTCACCTCCCTTTTTTTAACTGTGCTATTATCTAACAAAGAATTTTACAATACTACTGATTCCAGTTCTGATAGTGTTCCAACACTGTCCCTCACCTACAAGTTAGCATTTCTCTGTGTGTGTATCTGTCCTGCCCTGCCCCACAGACTTAGGCCATGTGATTCTGTGAACTGCTTACCACATTATTTATACCGCTTTACGTTGGAAATTGCAAAGTACTGCATTACAGTCAGTAAAGGATTACTGTGTAGCAGGAAACTAGATTTCTGAAAAATTTTGGAGTGAAAGATCCACAGCAAAGATAAAACAAGTCACCTGAAGGTTTTTCTGAATACAGCATTTTTTTCTCTCATGAGATGTCTGGTGGTTCCAGAGATTAGAGCCCTTAGTGTAATTCAAGACCACGCTATTTGCAGAATCAGGAAGGGCAACATGAGGGGCCTGTGGAACAGGCTGCCCTTTTCTTCACTGCCTTATGGTGACTGCATTAGTAGGGTATTCCACCCCTTTTTTCTGCCATATGATGCTCCTCTGCAGATACACTGCACCAAGATGACATTATTTTGAATTGCATTGCAGTTTCCCTCTAGGTCTACATGACTTACTGTTCTTTTCAGGTAAGTGAGAGGTTATGAGAACACTAACACCCGAAGTTATAATTAAGAGAGCAGTCTAGGAAAAGAGAAAGGTTAATTTGCAAGTCAGTCAAAATGGAGTTCCACTACATCTCTGCGAGAAATCACAGTGTACATACACTCAGTTTTCTGTTGTTTTGTGTTTTTTCTCTCTTACATTTTCTGAAGTAGCCTGAACATGAAATTTGCTTGAGTGATAGAGAGGACTGGCAAGTTACCCAGTCAAGGTAGTACTTCATGCACTGCATCACTAGGTTGTATCTCTTCAGACGACACAATTCATACTTTCAACAACAGAACGGCTCAACTGTAATACCTGATCCGTTCTGTGTTGAGAGCAAAGGTTTAAAGTGTGTATGAAGTCAAGGAGAGTTTTCCTTACTACCATATCAATGCATGATTCTATTCAAAGAAGAAAAGTAAGATACATGCATTTTAAATGTGGCTTTCTCTTTAACCTAAACACTGGTAAGAAGAATCATCACAGTTATAGGATTACAGTTGCAATAAATTAAAAATAACTTAGCCATTTTGCAATGTCTGCAAGTTTACTGCTGTAAACAAGTGGCAAAGATATTTGCAAGGTGGCTGATCCAAAAAGAGTGGCACTGTCTTCAACTGTTTCACTCATTTCTATCATCCTTTTCCTCACCTGCTGTGAATTTTCAGAGTGTAAAAGGAAAGGTCTGCTGGTCACGAGTTTGCTCTGCTGCTAGGTTATCACTGCTCTGAACTAGAATCCGGTAGGGAGCACACACTCCAAAATCTGAACACTAAGAATATGCAAGTATATTTAAAGAATGTCACTACTCTTTCAAGTAAGTTCCTAGATGTCTTCTCTGCAAGATACCACAGTTTGTTGATGGAAGACAAAGTATCGCTGGAAATGGCATTTGTCAAAAGTAAGCAACACAGCTTTTAAAAGCTGAGGTTTTTTTTCCTTCAATGATAAAGCTGCACTATTAAGAGCTTAATGATATTTATGCCCTTGAAAGTTTCTTTACCTTTCTGAGGGCCCTGAACTGAGTAAAGACAGTGGATCCATGTGCATTAGCTAAAAGATATCTTAAGTAGAGCTTTAATACAGTGCTTCAGTATGTAACTTTTCTTTCTTACCTGTACTGTTCTCAATGAAGATTTTGAGGAGCCAGTTCTTTGCAGGGGGGACTTGGAATTTGCACGAACTATGTCTAAGCGAGACTGATAGTCTGGTGGATAAAGTGAGCTCCGAAAAACCTAATCAAATGGAGAAAGCTGTGACTTGGATGCTTGCAAACTAAGAATCACCAAAGCTAGCAGAAATGCAGCATTGGACAATGAAACCTAATCTTAAGATGTGCATCAACTTAGTTTGGACTGACCACTTTTAGCTGGAACAATGTCCTTGCTTAACCTGAGACACATCACCATACTTATGTGGTCAAAGTGCACATTCTTCAGAAGTCTGAGGGCATTTACACAGGGAAAACTGCAATGGTTTCCCACCAACATATGTAGCGGAGTTTGAGGCTAAGCTAGAAGTATGAACCCCAGCAACTCCTTCAGGCTCTCTGTTTCTTGCAAAGATGAACTCTTAGCCCCTTCACAAGCAAATCCCTGCTGTTGGTCACAATTGCATCAGAAAAATTTTACTTGAAATGTACAGGAGATGTACAACTCAAGAAAAATTTGGGAAACCTCAAAGAATACAGGGGAGACCATAACATCCATTATATTTTCAAGTTATTTCAATAACCAATAAAGCTATTTGTGCAAGACTTTAAGTCAAGGAGATGGAAAATTATGGTCAGTATTTTCATGAAAAGTAAGTAATTGTCCAATTAACTGGAAATTTAAAATGAGATTAGAAATTTGGTTGTGAAAGACAAAGTATTGACTTAAAGGAGATTTCTGAATTGATGCCACATGACATCATAATTGTGAAATTAGAGTAGTACAAAATTGCCATGGTATAGGTTAAATGAAGTAAAATTACCAAGTAGTCTCAAATGTGACTGTCACTGAAGAATCGTGGTTTTTTAAGTCTTGTGCTAACTTGGTTCTGAGCTATGTCATAGACAAAATAAAATTGACTGGTAGGATTTACAAAAAAAGACTGAACTGATCCAACTTGTTTCACAAATCAAACATATATACACAACACATGTTTCAATGATATTAAGTTTAAAGGCCCAACATCCAGAAGAACTGCAATAAGGAATAAAGTAATGAATAAAGGACTGAAAAGTATGCCTCGGGAAAGAGAGACTATAATTCAAATAGAAAAGAAAGGGTGACTTGAAGCAGGTAACTGCCACAAGGCAAAAAACCCCAATGTAGTAAATAACAAATGTTTCTTAATTCTAGAACAGCCTAATAAAAAATGACTAGAAGATGAAAACAAGGGAACAGAATTCAGGGTGGAGAGAGATCTTTAATGCAGTAATTAGTCTTTACATCGTCTTATCATAGCAGTGTAAGATTTTTTCTATGTGCATTTTTAGAGCAAGATTCACTGCAGAAGTGTGAATTGTGATTAGCTGATCAGCTGTGATTAGCTGAGCTTGGAGTGGCAGGTAATTTTCTGAGTCTCTTTTCTGTGTTTTATGGGAAAGATTAGATTGCCACTGCAGTTGCTCTCTGTGTTCTCAGATTATAAACTTGCATGCTCTTACTGAAAAGTGCTAAAAAAAGGCTTGGTATACACGAGTTTGTTCTGGGAACCTGAAATATTTGTTGCATTTTTCTGCATTGGACATGTGCAGTCCAGCTGTGAAAACTGTTTTTTATATAGGAAGTAAACAGAAAGGCAAATCTTAATCACTCTTACCTCCAAATCTTCGTTTTCATCAATATTTTGGATATTTTGGTAGGCAGCAGTATATATCTCTAAAGCTTTCCCATGGAACAACATTTCAATAGTTATAAATTCAGAAAATATGTTCTGAAAGCAAATTAAAAGAAAGGTTTTCTTAATGCAGTAAAGTACATTTCTACTTCAAAAAAATTACTGTATTCTTTGTTTGGTATTTATGTCATATAAATAACTGCATGATACTTAGTGCTTTTAAATAGTCAGACCTGAATTTTAGAAATTAAACATATATGCTGGCTGGGCTATCACTTATGCAGTTATTGTTTCATAATAAATTTTAAATAAATAGTTTGAAAAGGAAAGAGGAAATGTATTAGGAATAACATGTCTTACTGAAAACTCACATGATAATCTCCAATGTATTCACAAGATGTAGTCAGTCAGAAGTTTTGCTATTTTGAAGACAGTCTTTTATAAAAGGTTGGGGATAAGTTACCTGTAAATTCTATACATATCTGTAATTTACAATTCTGTGAAATATTCATGAATACCATGAGATTTGCATTTCAGTGAATACTGAATGTTGCTAATCTTGTGTTGGGGAAGATGAAACAGGAAAGCCTTATAAATATAATTGCTTAGATTTTGAGAATATGAAACCTGTAAGTGAAACAGAATTAAGAGCGAAGTTCGATCTCTAAAATGCAAAGCCTCAGTTACTGAACAACTGAAAAACAATAGTATGGCCAGCTGAAGGTAGTCCCCTTTAGGTTAAAAAGTGCCCCTCTCCTTACCGAGGGTCCTAGGGTCATACAGTATGGTAATGTAATGATTCTTATAGGCTGTATGTAAATGCTATAGGATTTGTATCTTGTACTAGATTGGTTGGTGTAAATTAGAATATTCAGTAGAAGAAGAGATAAAGTATCCAGAACTTCGCGCACTCTCTCTCTTGCTCTTTCTCCCTCTCTCTCTCTCCGGCCTGCTCAGAGCTGCGGCTGGCAGCTCTCAGCAGGCCCCCTATACCCACGCCCTAAGCAATAAACCGCATGCTCCAAGACCAGCCTTGACTCCAGAGATCTCTCGTCTCCGTCCGTCTCACCACCGTCCCGACCGTCCAACCCCATTCCTACAATCTTGCCCCCGACTAATTACAGTAATTTTACTATGCAAGATTAAATGAGAGCACACATACTTTGATGTCCTTTATCTTCTGCTTCTCAAAATTATCAATGGTTTCTTCTAAGTGCCGAGTTGTTCGAGTAGCATCCAGTGTCGCTCTATGCAGTTCATTTTCAGCCTGGTAAAGTAACCCAAAGGTGAAATTAGTCTTGTATTTGATACAGGTAAAATTGCCATGAAAACAAATTTAAGTCTGAGTTTTCAAAACAATACATATCTGTGTTACAGTATTTTAAATCTGTAGCCTAATGAACATATAAAGATGCTTTCTACACCACTGTGACTTTGGTGTGAAATATGAAAAATGACTAGCTGCAGCCAGTCAGGAAAGTCCCTCTGCCCTGATTCATTTTCTGTAATAATCGTGATAGTTTTACTGAGCCAGCCCTGACACCCTGTTGACAATACAGTGACTGGGTTTAGGTACTTAACCCAGCACAGGCCAGAGTGGTGGGTGAGCAGAAAAGATCACCCTTTGTTTTCTAGTGCAGATCAACCAGCTAGGTCCAGAAAGAATCTTTTCCAGTATCATGTGCTGAACCTCATCTTAGTAAGTTTTTATAAATTATTTAAATAGACAATTATAGCAGTAGCAGGAACGAATGTGCTTATCCTGTAAACATCTCAATCTGCAGGCTAGAGTCATTGTAATTTTTAGATTAAAAGGCATTTCAGGTATATTTTTAGTATTTTTGTATTATTAAAATATCTTGTAAAAAACATCTTCAACAGGGCACTGGGAAAGGGACACATCAACCAATTCCTAACACGTAAGTACACAGTTTTTCTTATTTTGTTACTACAAAAAGCATTTTAGATAGCTATTTTAATTAGATATAATTGTGAACTTTTGTGGTGGTAGGAAGTTCACTACTATTTAATGACAGATATTGAAACTATTCTCATTAGGTCAGGTCTGAGAACTGTATACTATTACAAATTAACAATGTATAGTTGTAAGAGCTTGCACTTGAAGTCTACAAAATTTGGGTCTAAACTTCTGTTATTTTCCATGCATTACTGGTTAAACATCATATACTAATGATAATTACAGGCTCAGTCAATAAATATCATCACAAATCTATTTTGCTGTGAGATTTGGAAGTAGTATATGGATCAAGTATTGTATCCTATGATTAAGTTGTAGGGTTCTTTCCATTTCTACAAAACTGCAGCTTAAGAGAGGGTTTTTTTTAAATGGAAAAAGACACCACAGGTCCAGTTCCTGTGATCTAGCTTTTAGTGCTACATATATAGAAACCTAAGGCATAATAAGGCATGCTCTATTCACTTCTTTGACTATAATCTGCTAATCTTATATTACAGGATTATCAATTTGGAACAATCTCCTTTCAAAAACAGCCTAAAGTCACAGACACAATTCTGCAATTACTGGGCAAACAAAATTGACAACCATCTTTAGTAGTAGGTAAGGTCACATGTTCATTTCTCTTTATTGATTTTGCCCAAAACACAGGTGGGAAGGACAGTAAGAAAAGACATTTTGTGTATTTTCAATTAGTTCAATCAGTTACACTCTATAAGTGAAGGTAGCTATTATGCATAAGCAGCCCTTACACATACAAATACAGGATGTTATTTCTATGATAATCAAATAGGTCTCAATAAATCTTAAATAGATTGGACATGATTTGTGCACAGATGCTTTGGGAGAGGAATTCTGTTTGTTGTAGAGTGAAGTGTCTAAAGTCGCAGAGCCTGCATAATTTGCACAACAGCAGTTTGGTATTTTCTCTTCTGAACACTCACCTGTGACTGAAAATATTAATAAAGGAAAAAATGGCAACATAACAATCAATATTCATGGAAGTATCAATGTTCACTTCTACTTTTAACATACTGTGAACTATTTACCTCAGTTATTTCAAAACGTCTATACATTTAGTGCTATTATTGTGTTGTCTGAAACTTCTGGCTGTAAGATGTACAGTTCATTAGAGCTTTTCTAGAATTCAAGTATCTAGGCCAAAACATTTCAAGACAGCCGTTTGCCTTGGATGAGGGTTTGGTTATTTATTTTTAAAATAATAAAATAAAAAAGCAGGCAACCTAGGCAGACTATTTCAGGAAAAAAAAAAGATTTTGATTTACAAAAATATATTTTTGTAGTTTTAAAAATCTGGCAATGTTTTCTTTCCAAAGCTGTGCTAACACCCCATTTGTAAGATGGGAGTGAGCACAGATCCTTTGCTATCTGAGGCCAAAGTTGTTTACTGCTGCAACATCACAGTTGCTCAAGAATAAGAATCCTTGCAGGAGCCCAGCTGATGTGCTCTAATATGGTAAGGCCTCTCTCAGACCTCAAAGCTGACCTGCACACACCTTCAAAAGCAAATGAACACATTCCTACTTCTAATACCTTTTTATGCCTTTTGTGTCAATCACGTTAAAATGAAAATATGCAGCATTTGGTGCCTTTCTCCATGTGCAGAATCAGACTGTACTGAGATTTTATAACTCTTCAGGCAAAGACTTAAGTACAGAAAACAGGTGTTACAAGAAGCTAAGTCACAGAAGCGTATCTGGGAGAAGCTCAGAAAAGAAAAAAGAAGAAATGAACTAGGTGCCAGTGACATACCCACGAAATGAAATGGGAATTAGCTCAAGGGAGAAAAATGGGACTGGTCTCCCTCTGGGGAAAACAGCTTACTGTTATAGTTTACTCCCTTAATTCCAACAAAAGAGAACTTTGTAACACAGCTCAAGTTCTAACCCTGTGGCTGACATGTATCTGTCTTTATTATATAAGGAATTCTAATTAGTCATCACTTGATTTAACCAATTTGATATATTAAGTGGAAATTCTCTGGCAGAGACAAAAAAAAATGTAGTTCTCCTGTGTTGCATTTGACCAACACAGTCATTTTCACTCTTTCTATAGTCTCATGCCCCAGTCACTAGAAAGATCCTGAAGATTCTGAAATAGAGTTGATAAAATCCAACAACAAATAGGATTGCTTAACTCCAGAGTCCAACACTAAAATGTAATAAAAAGTAAACAGCACATCATGAACCTAGATCCATTATACATAAGCATAAAGGGACTGAAGTAGGACTACCTTGATCCTGTTTATTTCAGCATTGCCTAGATTCTGATTGCTTCAAAATTTGAAACTTCAGTGAGATTTTAAAGGAAATTCTAATTCAGTTTGATGGAGGCTTAATTTTTCCTGCTGTGATACAAAATAGTATACTGGGGAGGGTGACTGGTCTTTGGAAAGGAAGAGTAGTGTAACTGAGTATTCTACTAACAGAATAACAACTTTTCCTTTCATGCAGCTGGAGGAAACTCATATCCCACCTAGGTACCAGGAAGCACAATTACCAAAATGGCAGGGAGAAAAACAGTAAACAAAAAAAAGCCACAGAAATAAAAAAGAAATTGTCTGATTACACTTACTCTCAAAAACTTCCAAATTCCTAGATGTAATCTATGCCTACCTCTCTTTCATTAACATACCAAATAATTCATAGTTTCTTTTCAATTCAAAAGTGAGTAACAAAGCAGCTGTAACTCTCCATAAAGTTTAAGAAAGATTCAACATTGGAAACAGTCCCTCTACAGAGCATTATTGTTACTACTACTTCCTAAACACAACAGTTTAATTCCCAAGAAATTTTGAAAATATTTCTCATAGTGACTAGAAATGCAGGATACAATAATGTGCAGATCTGATGGATTCCGCTGACGGGTCTTTTCCAGTTGAGATAATTGCTTGGCTTCTCGGTTCTTTGCTGTTAAAGTTGCTTTAAGATCATCCTGGAAAGAAAATGTTTTAGACATGTTTGAAATACATCTAGGATAATACAAAATATGCTCTCCTTCATACACGCATTGCTTAGAAAACATGGACAAAACTTCTGCTTTGAACAAAACCAGATTTTACTGGTCTTATCCTGTTAATTGATCTTCTGAAAGAGCAGTCAGTGGGCACTGAGAAAGTTTAGCACCTTGTGCAACTCTCCACAGCACACACTATAATTTAAAATGTGGGGAAGGAAAGAAAAAGATATTCACAGCTTTTCATGAAAAGTATAGTAGATGGTCACAAGCTGAGATCCCCAAAGCATCAAGAAGGCAGACTCATTCCTGACTTAGCAACAGAATAAATGTGGTACTTAGAAATGAAAAGCAGCTTCAAATAAAGTGGCATCAGTAAGAAAAAACCCAAAGCAGGCGGCAGTCAGTTCCAAGCAGAAATTATGAAAAAACTGTAACTGCTGTCACTGCTGGCAGTGGAGCTGCTGAAGGGGTTGGGGCAGAAGTTTGATGAGGAGCAGCTGAGGGAGCTGGGGGTGTTTAGCCTGGAAGAGGCTCAGGGGTGACCCCTATCACTCTCTACAACTCCCTGAAAGGAGGCTGTAGCCAGGTGGGGTCAGCCTCTTCTCCCAGGCAACCAGTGACAGATGAGGACATTTAAGCTGCACCAGGGGAGGTTTAGATGAAATATTAGGATTTTTTTTTCCACTGGAGGGATGGTGAGGCATTGTGATAGGCTGCCCAGGGAACTGGTGAAATCACCACTTTGGAAGTGTTCAAAAAAGGTGTGGATATGGCACTTGGGGACATTGTTTACTGGTGAACATGGTGGTGCTGGGCTAATGGTTGGACTCAGTGATCATAGACATAAACAATTCTATAGTTCTGTGCTACACAGATTTTAAGGTACCATAGGAATTCTATGGCTGAAAGGGTTAAACTATGTATTTATATAAATGAATTTATAGTAAAGTGTTTAAAACCATTTGAAACAAAATACATCCAAGTAATTATGTAGCTGGAGAAGATAAAACTTAACTGATCTAGAAAAGGCAGAAACTGTTGATAACCATTTTTGCTCCCCATTTCCAAAGGAGTAGTAGTATGTACTTCTAGGAAGACTTGTGACCATTTAAGAATGTTTATCTATCAGTTTTCTCAAATTATTGTTCATGGTATAAAACTGTGTTTTGCAAATTGTTTGACATTCATGGAATGTAAGATTATCAGTCAAATACTTATCACTCCATCGACACTGGTATGGAAAAGGACATTAATTTTGATGGCTCCAGTTCAAAGGAGTACTAGTTAAGAACAAGCAGAAATACACTCCAAAGTCTAACAAAATCTGAGGCATTTCAAATGACCTTTTACTCTAAAAATACCACTTCCCATTTATTTACTACTGCAGAATGGAGTTAGAGCTATTAGAAACTATCATATTGGGAAGTTGTCTGTTCTCCTTCAGTGGATTTCAAAATTTTAATGCTTGTACATCTCCTTCACTCAGAAGGATATACAATTAAGAATGTGTCTTCCAGCAAGTTTTGTGATCCTGTGACCAGATCACTAGTCGGTGACAAGCAGAAGATTACCAAGTTTCACAGTGCTGTGTGTTCCTCCAATAACGAGGCTGTACATGAGGTCGGGGTCAAAACATGCAGTTTCTTCCCTGTTTCTATCCTTACTGTCTGTATGTCTTTGGATATAACTGTTATTTTGCTTCATCTCTAGGGAGACAGAGCTGGTTTCTGATAATAAAAACTACTTCATCTTCAGCCCATCAAAACTAGTTTTACTGCTGTTCTTTCAGAAGGGAATTTACACCACCTCTAAGGTCAAAAACTGCTGAAAAGGCCTTTTGCCTTTGTGGAAACCATGTGGCTGCAAGAAAAGCAATAATATAAAATTTTTTTTATTGTTTTGAGTTTTAAATTTTAAAGGTAGAGAAAGAGATAAGAATGTATATATTTTTGAAACAGAACAAAGTTTTTTATCTCATGGTCACAGCTGCATGTTTAATGCTATTCAATGACTGAGCCCTGTTAACAGCACTGACTTTCTAGGCCCATTTAAAACAATCAGATTTAACACTGTGGCTTGAAAAGTTTCTGACTTTCATGCAAAATGTACTTGAGGATGCAAAGTTCTAGAGTTACCATTATTAAATGCAGTAATTTCTTTCTAGCGCGTAGTGACTTTGGTAATACCTACAGGGACTGAACTGTTCCCTCCTCAACCTCTGTTTTCTGTAACAACAGCCACCATGAAACATACTTCTCTTCTAGCCGAAGTGTGACAAAGAATTAGTGCTACTGTGGCTGTAGTGGTGAAGCTGTGCACTAGTTTTGGATGCACAAAAGTAGGGCCCAGTTACATACATATTTTGTCTAAGATGCTGAAAAACTGAAAAGGGTGCAGAAAAAAACCCAATAAAAACATTAAAAAGCTGGGGAAGATGCAATTTATGGTGAAAGAATCAAGGTGTACATTATTACCTAACAAAAAAACCCAAAAATTTGTTTTACTAGCATCTAAATACCTTCATCCAGAAAAAACCCAGAGCATTACAGAGCTCTTTCATCTCAGTGGAGCATATATCAAGAACCAAAGATTAGGTGAAGTCTTTCATTTGAAACAAAACACCACAAACATCAACTAACCACTAACAACCACAAACAGTCCTACATTCACCTCCAGTGTCTTTAGACCAAGCTTTGACATGTTTCTGGAAAATATGCTTTAATTACACTTAAGGAAAAACGGAATGGAAAGGAATAGGCAATGAGATAAAAGGTACAGGGAATATAAAATTTTTCACAGTCCTTCTACGTTTTAACTATGAATTCAAGTCACATGTAAGAACTTTGGCCACCCATCATATTTCAAATCATACAGAAGTACAGCTACAGTTCATCCACCAGACAATGAGCTGGCAGAGCCTCATCACTGTACTGTTACCTGCTTTAGTCACTGAAGTTATTAAAGCAAATCAATCCTTTCTTCTGTACGTGGATCACTTTGGTTTTATGGTGTCCTGTTTTACATGGAGAAAAGGAACCAGGAACAGAGTTGCCAAAAAGCAGAAAAGTGAAGATTGATATATAGAACAATGAAACAGAAAGAAATCCTTATAGCCTACATTTAAGCTGCATTACAGGACAAGAATATTGTATTAGCTTCCACTGAAGCTATTCAGCATCATGAACCAGAACAAGTGAATGAAACAATTTTATTGCATTAGCAGATAAAGGACAACACTACTCTGATTGACCTGGGCCTCTTTAAAGCATTTAGTAGCAGAGGACATTGATGTCTTACACCACAGAAAAAGCAACAGTTGTTTTTAGATAAAGCACAGAAATACTCCTGTGTAGATCCTGGAACAGATCCAGTAAGTAAGCAGCAGTGAGAAAATCCCCTTTATAGGAAGTGCTATAATGACACGCTGCCTGGTTTTACTTAGCTAATGTAGTTACAGGTAAAGCAGCCCTAGAACTAGCAGCTTGTGCTAGACTTACATGATTGACAAAATTTCCTTTGTCACTAAATATGTCCCAGTGATTCAAGATGATAAATGAAGACCAGACAGTTGGAGTTTGGTTATGGTCAATGTGCAGTGGGAAAAAAATAACCATTTAATGGCCTACATCTTTAGTGAACTCTCTCTTAGTTCAAAGGTAAACTGGTAAATAGTTAATCCCATCTACAGTTTAAGAATGCTCTTGTACTCCTCACTGCAGCTAAAATAAACATGCAATGCTTTCTGACATTCTGAAAGGCAAAGACCACAGGAAATTCCATTCACTGTTGCAAGCAATGACTTGGTTTCAGTTGTTTCTGTCCTCAGCATTACTGGCTATCAGTGGCAATGCACCTCAAGTCTCTTCAATGCTTTGGAAGCCCCAGGCACTGCTGTAATGTTTTGTGTCTCCTCAGCAACCCAACTGCCACAAACACATGAGACTTGTCTCCCACCCTCAGTGTTTATATCCTACAGAGTACTCAGTTCTAGATCTCACAAACTGGGTTTCAGAGTGACCATTGAGACACCAGGTTTTAGGCTCTATACTCTACAGCTCTGCTAAGGACTACCATGGGTAGTCCTACTCAAGTGCAGGATGCATTTCCTTCACAACTGTTTCTCTAACCACCAAGTGAGGTAACTGTGCAGAAGGTTCCAAACACTCTACTTGGTTCTTCACCATATGGAAAAAAACCAGAACAAAAACATATGGAAACTGCTTGCTTGAGATGCAGTGCCACAAACTACTCAAATTAACCATGATGAACACACTCCAAGATTTTTGTACGTAAAATACCATCAGATAATAATTAAATATTTTGATATATAGATTATGGTAGACATATACATCAACTGCAGATTTGAGTTTGCAGGATTAAGGTATTCTCTGTATAAAATCCAAGTATTATGAATATCTACTTTCATCTTACAAACTAGTATATGCTTATTAAAAATTACTTGCTCAAGCTTATCCTTCCTGGAGGAAAGAAACTCACAGATATTTTAAGGGAATATTTCAAACTCCTATAAACACTGTTTCTAAAATATAGTGAATGAAGAGACCTCAGATTTTTGTGTATTTTCAGGTCATCATGATGACTTAGCAGAGAGGGATTTAGGCCACTAATCCCTACTTCTCAGGTTCAAATGTGTTTTCTAAATTATGAACTTTAATGTAGAACATAATTCTGAGTTAGAAAAGCTATTAAAGGCAGCATACTGATGACTAAGAGCTGAAGTAGTAGTAGTAGTAATAATAACAATAGTATCACCATCATCATCAAAATCAAACAATAATAAATTACATTATTTATAAGTAAAAAAGTCTTGAATTTACACTATCCAAAAAGTTTCACACTAATGCCTTTTCTGAGCATTTGCTTGTGCTCAAACAGCCTGAATATCCTTGTCTTCACATCAAAGCTTTTTCCTCCAACATATATACAGCTTCAGTTCAGATGTCTAACTACATAATTAAGTTAAACTGATTACTGAAATATGAAAAATCAGAACCATTTTCCCCACAAACTAAAAGTTTTCAACTGAGTGGCCAGGACACCGAAATGTACCTTGTGAGAAAACAGATGTTTAACCTACCCTTTGAAGTTTCACTATGGTCCCATAACATTTCAGAGGTTCAACAACCTTGGCTTCCAGCCTGTCAACCTACAAAAGAAATCACAAGGTTGCTAAAATCATCTATATCCATGGTGTGCAGAAATGGGAAACAATTAATTTAATAGTGACTCATCTTATTAGGAATTAAGTCTATATATGCTGAAAAAATATTAGGATAAGAGTTTTTTAAAATTCTGTAAAAACTACAGTCAAGTACATTAGACAAGAAGTAATTTGTTTTCTGAAGAGCTCAAGCTAATTTGTAGTAGAATTCCTTTTTTCTTAATTAGTTCAGGATAAATGAAACATGGAAAATTCTGAATACATCAAACTGAGTACTAAATACATCCAACATTGCATCTTGGAGTTCTGTAGCTTTCTATCTAAAGATCAGTCTATTTGCTCTACACTTACTGATACATTATGGACTAAGTAATCTTTGCTATCAAATATACTGTACAAAATGGAACACTTCTTAAAAATAATGGAAACAGCATCACTGGTACTGACTGAACTAAAAATACCAATAACAGGGTGTGTAAAATGCATAAATGCTCTCACAGATGAATGGTTGCGAATTTTTGTTTCAGTTCTCCTAGTGAGAAAAACAGCTACATATGGTCAGACAGGCAATAGGATAAGACCTGCTTGTCAAATCTGACAAAACTGTCTTGAGTGGCTCCAGCATAATCTGCCAATGACTTATGGACCATGAGTGAGTCCTGTGGCCCATCGCTGCTACATCCAGACTAGGACAAGATGCACACCTCTACAAGGAAGGGACAGTTTCCTCTATACTGGTAGTCACCAGTAAGCCAAAATCTATGCCAGCTGAGCAATCATCCTTTCTACCATCTACCAGTGTGCTGTCAAACAATTTCACTGGAACTGCCAACTGAATAGAAAGGAATAGGGCAGTAAGGCTCTAAACAACACACAGGTTACAGACGTACAAAATAACCTGCCCATCTTGCTTACTTACCCTTCCACATGTTGTGGTACCACACACCTCAGTATTTATATATCTAGCACTGCAGCTAAAGACCAGAAATTGATAATTTTCTCTTGCCCACTTTGTCAGCAAGCAGGGAAACTGTTAAGTGACTTGATACCCAGAAGAAACAAAGCTGAGATCGTATATTTGGTTTCAGGAGCAACGGAGAACTTGATTTAAAGACTAAAAGCTTCTCTTTTCCTTTGCTGCTTCTGCCTTTTTGACTTAAGTAGTAGGTGTTGGTTTGCAGACAGACATGGCAGGAGGATGTAGGCCAAATGTCAGTTTTTAAAAACACTTTTAAAATCGAAAGAAGCACAACTCAAGTTGTTACAGATGTACCTCAAAATTACAGGCTCATAGTTTAATGATGAAAACAGAGAGATTATGCAGTCTGAGTTCACATTCACCTTTGGCCACAATATAAATTTAATCTATTAGCAGAGGATAATTTGCTATTACATCAATTGAAGCATAAGGACCTACATGTGGCTCAGCTGGAGCCAGATGTATAAGAGCTGATGGAAAAAATAAAAATTGCACACACCCTAAGGTTTCTTATTACTTCTTAAAAATCACTCCCTAAATAGACTGTTGAAGATCCTCACATATTTCTTGTATTTGAAACTCTCTGCTTCCCATATTAACTACTTTTAAAAGGTTTTCTTTTTCCACTTTGTTATTATGGAGAGATGACTTACAATGGTCTCCAAAATAAGAAAGTCCTATCTGAAAACATAAAGAATGAACTACTTCAGTCTCTTTTTTGAATTATAGTGGGTCTTAGCTGTTCAAAACTATAAATGGGAATTTTCTATGTTCTACTAAAAGAATAGATACATACTCCAAAAACTAGTTTGAGTACATGTGAATACGTGAATGAATTTTTTTTTCAATCTCAGTATTTGGAATTCTGCATTGTAAGTTACAGTTTGACTGGCACCACACATAAAAGTATAAGTGGCATAAACACCTTTCTTTACACTCTCACTCATCTAGCAGAAATGTGACTACATAGTCACATATGATCCAAATCAAGTTTGTACCTTTAGTGTTGAGCTATAAACTTATGAAATCCACAGTGGTCCCTGACAGCACCTCTTCAATACTATTTCTGATAATGCTCAGCAAAACCAAAATAACTTGACTTTGCCTCAGCTGCTGCAAGACAACTCAAGTCACACAACTAAAAAAGAACACTTTATTAACCATAAATCATAATCCAAAGTCTAAGACCAATAAAAAAAACTTGCTTTGTCTCAAATACTTTGAGTGTTCTTAGGGATAGTGTTGCTGACTTCAACAGGACTAATTTTAGGCAGTTTACAATGAAGTTATTAGGAGGGTAAATGATGCATGCTTTGGCAGGTTACCTTGCTCAGACACTAATATATTTAGACATGTTTTCTCCTGTGTTTCCCTTCCAATTGCAGAGTATATGATTTCCCTTTTAATCACAGATAAGTAACTGAAAAGTTCAGATGGCAAACACAACATGTACAGCTTTAATTTTGTACCTCTGCCTGGCGATAATCCTGAAGTCTGGAAAATTCATCTGCAAAGTTTTTCAGTCCAACTTTTAAGTTTGGTGTCTCTGTAGCTGCATATGCATATATTTCATTTACTAGAAGATCTGCTTTGTCTCGTAGTCTGGCAGTTTTACGTACATATCCAGCAAATATTTGGCACAATTCACCAAAATGTTTTTCCACATTTGAAACAGCATCTTGTATTTGTCTAGTCTGATTGTCCCTGGATACCAAAGAAAAGTAAGTGAAAAATAAGAAGGGCACAAATGTTTACAATGCATACAGAAGAAAAACTATGTAATTATACTAGTAATAATTTGGATATCTCAGTGCAAAGAAGAAATTTATTCTTAAAAAGATAATGTTGTAACTGATGTAGTATGTGCTTATTTATGAATGAACAACAACCAAACAAACAAAAAAGCAGATTTACACTCAAAGATCCTATAGATGAAAACCCAAATCACAAAAATCTGCTTGGAAGTTTTCCTCCTGCATTTAAGCCAAAGCTCACTATTACTATTGGTATTAGTTACTAACGCAGTAGTAACACCTCCGGTCTCAGACAAGACTTCTGCAAGACCACCCCTTCTTGCAACAGCCTGCAATCTATACAGGCAAGACAATGGCTGGAGAAATTAGGCAGTAGAGGACAAATTGGTAAAGGTATTATATGTTCTTTAAATTGTGAACAGTTACCAAACTGCCCCTGATCAGCACTACAGAGGATAAACACCACTGAGAATTAAAAAAGAAAACTGCATGGACATGAGAGGTGAAAACTCTAATACCACTGAAAGGACATTCATCACACTAATAAATTATTTTCTTTTAAACTACATAAATCTAATTAATTTATTTGATCCAATGCCTGTATGTTTCATTATTAATGATTTAGATATGTCATTCCAGTGATTCACATATTTCACTTCGTATACTGCTTTCATATTCCTGTATTATTTGATGGTCATGTGAACTCATGCCAGTCGTTGCTGGTATGACTGAATCAGCTCTAAGACAATTCAGCTAACAGCACCTGCCAGATACTGGGTCCTAAGAAGTCTCTATGGTCTAACACAAGGTTAGTGATGTGAAGTGCAAGAATTCTCAGCAAGAGAATTCACTCCTACCACTATCTTGACAAGGGACAGAAACAAACACTTCCTTCATATCCTTAAACTATCCCAATACTTAAATACCAATATTTAAGTACTGACTTTGTATCGGGATACATGATGATCAGAAAAATTCGAAGAAATTTGGTACTTTGAGACTAAACAACAATGCTATCAATTCAAATGAGGAACACCTTTACTTCAGGAAAAGTATTTCATGCTAAAGTTCTGCCTTGGGCAGAAACGCAGTTGGGCTGCTTTATGGCAAGCTGTCTGGAAGACTGTTCAAAAGAGATTCTGTTAAGATTAAAAAAAAAATCCAAGGAAGTTTTCAGTCCTCCAGGACATTCTGGAGCACAGAACCACTTGAATAGGGAAGGTTTCAGCAGGGTGAGTAGGCAAGTAAGAATTTCATTAGGTACTAATAAAGCTGTTTTCCAAAATTATTACAACCTGATAAAGTATTCAGTAAAAGGTATAGCTTTCCTATTCTCTTGAAAGGTCTTAATGTCAGAAAGTGTTTCCCTCCAGGAGGAAGCCGTAATCACCCGCTTTATAATCCAGATCTCACAGTACACCCATGCAACTAGTATTTAATTCTGGGACACGAAACACTGTATTTTCTGATATGGGGGTCGAAAAGTTTTTATTCCCCCCTCATTATCGCGACCGCTTAGAATTGTCCACAGAATTATCCGCGAGAGATCCAAATAAATATCGGCAGCACATCTTTACTCCATCTCTGCATAGCACACTAGGCCTGGAAAAGTTTTGCGGCCATTACCGGAGGAAGGCAGAGGCGGCCCCCATCCCCTAAGGAGGGCAGATGCACTAAGAACGACCGAGCCTGCACTGCTCCCCGACCCCCGCGCCACCCCCGGGCACGCTGCCCGAGGCGGGGCCTCCTCCCCCGCAACACTCCGGGGCTCCCCCGGCCCTCCGCGCCCCCGTCCTGCGGGACGGGCTGCGGCAGCTCCGCGGCCGGGGGGCGCTGTGGGGGGAGCACACAATCCCGGAATCTGAGAATCCCAGGATCAGTGCGGTTGGAAAGGAGCGCTGAGATCATCGAGTCCAACCTCTGACCGAACACCATCGTGTCAGCTGAGTGCCGCGTCCAGTCTTTCCTTAAACACCTCCAGTGACGGTTACACCACCACCTCCCTGGGCAGCCCATTCCA
>VZRQ01002381.1:254216-349130 GCA_013397975.1 Machaerirhynchus nigripectus | reverse complement strand
AAAGAAGAAGAAAACCAAACCAAACCAAAAACATAAAACGCCCCCCTTTCTGTAGTGGTAATGTATTGGGAAGGTGACTTCAGGACTGTGTGGTCATGGTCCTGTCTCAGAGTCCCTGCACATGCTATATGAGACTAATGCAGAAGAAACTCTTAAAGGGGGAAGTGGGAACTGTGCTGTGTCCAACACAAACCCATCTGATATTAGAGCAGGCCATGGGAGCTGAGGACTCGGACAACTGTCAGCATGCTGACACAGAAGTACATGGCAACAACTTCATGCAGGTGACAAACTTTAAATGGCAACCAAAACCAATGGCCAAACTTTAAATGGCAACCAAAACCAATGGCCAAAAGTAACAAACAAGGTGGGTAGGGGTGATGCTCTCATGGCATTTAACAGGTTACAGGTTTAGTGTACCCACTGGGATTATGTTACTGCACAAAACGTACACACACACACACAGACACACACACATGCAAAGAAGAGGCCTCTCACTCAAGGGTACCCAGAAGATCTAAGGGTCAAACGATCGTGCAGGGATATCAGTAGGAAAATAGTCACTGCCCTGGGAGAGAGTGGTGAGGGACACTCAGTCCGGGAAGTCTCCTTGAGTGTCTGGCTTTCCCTCACAGACCCCCTGCTCCAAGGAAAACCACACCCAGGGGGTGTCCAGCAGGGCCCCCATGGATAACCTGGTCAGATCATACCCGGTCATGGTGCAGAAATGTCTCTGCCCCATTGCCTGGGGACCCTGTCTGTGGGCCAAGGGGTTCTGCTCTTCCCGTTCCCACCTTGGGTCATGAAAGGTTGGTTGTTCCCATGTGTCAGCGAGGGAGAAGGTGAGTGCTACTACCGCACATGCATGAAAAGAATTGTATAGGCTTGCATGAGCATGTGAATAGAAACTGATTTAGTTAAATTCTGATTTTTAACTTTTTATCTTGGTTTTTCTGTTGAAAGTAGATAAGTTAGATCGCTTCAACAAAAACTTTAATTCACATAAAGCAAAATGTTCTTCATATAATGAGGATCTAATTAGTGGTTTGCACCAACTTAAGCTAAAACAAAATGTTGCCAGTTTTTCTTAAGGCAAATTTGTGAAATCAGTGGTAAAACTCACTCCCAAGGTTTGCAGCCCTTTAGGACTTGGCAGACTAATAAATCTAAACCAAAAATGTCTTTCAGAACAGGCAAAGGTGAGAGGGCAGCTGTTACCTGGAGATCTTAATTTGTCTCAACTGCAGGCCTGAGAGGAGAGGTTTCAATGTTTATTGTTAAATCCACCCACTACTAATAATCTAATAAATCAGCTAAATGACCTAGCAAATAATGACGTCACTATTATTACTGTGTAATCCTGTAATTCCCCACAGTGTTGCAAGATCCAAGTTTATCACTCTTAGATCTTATTCATTACACACAACTACCACTGAATCACAACTCTGTCACCCCTCTTTCAGCTGCATCACACAGCTTGTTATCAGGGTGCAGTACAATCTGTCTCTGGATGGATTTTTTGAGGGAGATTTTTTCCCCAAATTCCCCTTCAGTTATGTAGTTTCTACTGTCTGCATGTTGTTTATGTGGCACACTTGCTGAGACATACTGTTCCATTTTATTCTTTTCTTCACCTAACTGCGCTTACATCTAAGCACTTTATCCTATATGCAGAAAATTGACTAATAAGAGCAAGGCTTATCCTGTTAATTTATTTTTTTCCCACCATTTTTGTGCTCACGCAGCATCCTGCTCTGAAGTGCCTTATTAGAAGTCATTGCCCTTCACATGTTCTTTGGACAATCTCCTGGTCTCCTGAGGTAGTTTTGTCTCTTCACAAGGACCTGTACTCCAGCAGGACTTCTCACACAAATTCTAAGAGCTCTGAAAGCTGAAAACATCTATTCTGCTCCTCAGAGCATGTTTGGACTTCATTACCCAGGAAAGGTCAAGCAAAGCAAGTTCCAGAATACCCAGAAATTCTTAATAAACAGCAGAATGGTCCTGTATGACGTGCTGTATGAGGTGCTGTACAAATGGTAAAAAGAAGTACAATTCTATTTGCTTCAAATTATGGGTCAATGAGAAACAGAGACTACCCCTTAATGAGAGGCTAAAAGACTGAAAATAAGGAAAAGTTACTTGTGATTAAAGTTCAAGAAGTACTTGTCATTGGAATAAGACATGAAAGAGAATGACAGCTCATCTTCAGTTATTGCAAACTAATTCTACTTCAGTCCTGAAGTATGGTACTTGGCACAGACATTAAAAAACTTAATTTGTATATGCTGATTTCACACATGGTTCAACTTAATAGTTTTTAATATGGTGCTGTAGATAATCCTGGAATATATGGCCCACCAGCTCCAGCTGCATATAGAAAGTTGAAAATAATGTCATGAGGGCCTGTTGAAATTTTGAGTCATCAGAGTGTACAAGAGCACAAGCTGCATAAATCATGGAGTGGAAAAATATTTTTGTACTATGATTTAGAAATAATTATGGAGAATTATGTTGAAAGTAATGCCAAATTTCCTGCTCATTACCTCTAAGTAAGTTTCCAGAATAACATACTAAAGATGATGACATCTTATAAATGACAAATTCTGCAGATAAGAAAGCACTGAAATACCCAATTGTCAGTGTTTTCCAATATTCCTCTAGAGGATAAGCAACAGAATCCTCCTGACTTAAATCAGCTTGAGTAAATTCTTTGTACTGTTTTACTGAACAACAGTATGTAACTCCAGCAGTGTTCAGCAGCAGTGAAGAATTGCCTGCCATTGCTGGGTAGGAAAAACAGGGTGTGCATAAGTCTGTGGAAACTTCAGGAACACGAATTGGGATAGAATTTCTTCATATTCTTCATATTTAGGGAACGCCTTAGCCATAGTAAGGTAAAGCCATATTTCTGGGTTGGAATTGCATCAGTGAGGGTGTCCTGGATATATATAAAATACCAACAGAATGTTCAGTCAACTTTTGTTTTATTTAACTGATGTTAATTTATATGGTATAGTAATTATTGAGTGATCCATACAGGTCCAGAGGTTCATCTCTGCACTGCAGTTTATGTGATTAAGTCTGTATGTAGTTGATGAGTTGCTTATATATTCATGGTACTACTTCTTTTCTCACAGTGTGCTTGTAACTTTAGAATATCTTTTTTGCAATCTTTAAATGTTTTACATAACGTTCCATTTTCATGTTCACCTATATGATCAAATCTTATTATATGTATTGAAAGGCAGTCACTGTAGACCTTGGATGTCAAACAACACTAATTTTAGCAGAGAGGTTTAGCTCCTAGCAGATTGGGCATTACTGAGTTTTAATAATTTCAAGTGTTTTCTCCTTCTGTAAGAGTTTCCCTCTTCCTGCTATCTCACTGCTTTGGGTCTGCAGTTCCCTTACTTAATGCAGGAACTAGACCACCTCTTATTCCTAGTCCTGGGTTTTCTCAGGAACAGGAGGCAGCTTTTGGGAAACATCCTTCTCTGATGCACAGGTCTCCAATACCAAGTTTCAGATATCTAATTAAAAATCAGTTAGTTTGTTAGAGAAAAAATTGTCAACATAATTAGAAAAACAGTAAAACATTGTTTCCTCAGGCTAATACCCGCAGGCCGGTATAACCTTCTGTCATCCATTTTGTCAGTATTGGTGAAAGCATAGCAGCCTCTTGATGATTTATGCATTTGTCTGTTGTTTCCTTACTTCTGTAAAAGAGCTTTAGCTGCTGTCAGAGGCAGGATGTTGGGCTAGCAGGGTCTTTGTTCAGCACGGGCACTCATGTTTTAAGGTGTTATTTTTTTTTATAAACTAAGAGGAGTTCTTTTGTTTGGTCCCTTGCTTACCTTTGTGTAACTATTTCTGCTCCCATGCTTCTCTTTATGCAAAATGAGTTCAAAGGTAAAATGCAAAATATGTCTAGAACATGCTGCTGTACAACTTTTTTTGATGTGTCTTGTTTACAGTGATTTTTCAGACCGTAAGTTTTTGTTCAGTGTTACTGCCACTTTTTTCTACCATGTAAACTTTCAGACTTGTTTCTCCTAGACTCTTATTTATGTAGTAGGACCCTAAGTCCTTGGCTTGCTTCTCCAGCATGACTTACCCACGTTGTTTCTGGTTTATCATTAAGACCTACTGCTCGAATATGGACAGATGAAAATAGTCTGTGTTGACAATGGTTTATGATGTTTGACACTTTATTTCAGGTAATCATATTTGTTGTGATGCCGACCATGATCTCAGTAACATTTGGTGAGTACTGATTCATATTCCAGGGAAGGAACTGGAAAACATCTGTTTCTTAGATTCATGGTCTACGTGATTCTGAATGTTCTTATTCATTACTATCAACAAATGATGCTCCAGTTTTTGTTGGCTGCACTGTAGAAATCCAAGATTAGGCTGTCAGAATGCTTCACCTGAAGCCTGCTCAAGGTTCTTGAGCTGTGTGGGCACATTGTGAACATTGCCAAAGACAAAGGGCTTGTGCCAATCTACTTCTGTTGTTGGAAAGACAGGGCAGAGGGGACTTTTGGAAAGAGACTATTACGACACATCTCCATGGAAATCTTTAGTAAAAACCAAAGTATTTATTTGAACTCAGTGTCTAGATGGTGAGGAAAAGGAGTTTTGGAGACCAGGTCTGCTACTCTTTCTGCAGTAGTGTCCCTTGTTCCTTCAGTGGCAGTAGCACTGTCACAGCCTGCTCAGCTTTCCAGGGCTCTGATTGATGAAGGTAGGCAGTGGAGCCAGGCTGTTTTGCCATTCCCCTCAGGCTAGTGCCAGAAGCAATCTAATCTGCCTTTTGTTATCAGATAACTGTGTTAATAAACACATTAATTAAATAGACACTTGTATTATTAACATAGTACATAATTTTAATTAGTAAATAGTTATTTTCCAGACATACTTTATTACTGAAATGAGTATGAGTCAACAAGAACAAGCAAGTCAGAATTATTCACTTTCAATTTGGTATTTATTAAACCACAAAACTGGTGACAAGTCACTTTGTTGCCTGAAAAGTAGAGCAGAGAGTACAGAGTTCTTTGATTGCCCCATTCAACAGGCAGGGAAAATCTCCTAGGTCTTTGACAACTGAAGTGAGTAGGGTTGGAAGAGTGATGATATGGATGGAGCTCATGTATTTGAACCAGGTATCTTCAGCGTACCAGGTGCAATACCTTTGATGGAACATTCTTCATGTCTTCTATGCCAGACTTAATGCTGGTAGTTGTGGCAGAATTCCTGAAGGATGTTTATAATGCTCTCCAAGAATGATATCATAGAGAGGGCGTGTTTCTAAATTGCTTCTTACATAAGCAACTTCTTCCCAGAAATCCCTACAACAAGTGGCAGGGGTTGTCTTATACCCTTGCTGTAATTCCTGGCTCAGTAGGGGTAGTGGAGCAGGCTGCCCACCTCTGTGCTGTGTGCCTGGATGGATCCTGTGGGCCTCTTGCCGAGTCACCGTGGCTGAAATAATGCAAAGGCATGAAATAGCCCTCATGAGTGCTCTTATGGCTTGGAACTGAGGCTATATATGTCCTGAGATGTGGTTTATGAGATATTTGCAAACCTTGCTGCAATAATGTTGAAGGATGGTAGAGAACGCAGGGAGTTAATCGCAGAGCAAATGGCCATGGCAAACCTGGAGCAATTTCAGCCAACTGGCTTTTCTGATCATTCCCTGGAGGAAATTGTTCTGCACTGTGCCTATACTTTGTCTGAGTGAGAACAATTTGCAACTGCCAAAAGTCAGGTAGTGATAAGACAATTAAGCACTACTTGGATTTGTCTCATGGCCCTATGACATTTACCTGTGCATATATACCCGAAGAATCAGTTATACACAGAGGGTCTCTTCCAGGTACACCTGCGATCTCTCTGGCAGGCTTCTTGTAAATCTGAACTGCAGATCTGGTCTCTTGATCAACCTTGAATTTGCTCTCAGAAGATTATAAGTATTTTGTAAGGTTTCAAAAGGGAGCTAGTATTGGTTTCATTTAAGTCCATGACAGTTCTGTCATTAGCAGTAGGAATCAATTTTTTTCCTCGGAGAATTCTTTTCCTCTCTTTGAAATAGTAATATTCCATTCCTGACAAATGCCTGTACCAGGATATCTTCTGCAACTGAAGTGTTAGCCTAGAGTGAGGTCATGCTGAAGACACTGGTATGTGATAGCAGCTACCACTTGGTGGCATCCACACCATACTTTATTTAGCTGCAAACTCCACAGCCAGCAATCTGAGAAAACTTTGGGAGTACCTGGCTTGACATTCGCTCCTTAAGGGTGTTTAAAATAGTTAACCTTACACTGGTCTGGATTGGTCAGGGCCTGACATGCATGACCCACCTCCTGTTTGTATTCTAGTGTGAGAGTATACACGTTTATTGACCTTGGAATTGACTCAAATAATCAAAGTGAATAAACTCTATCTTGCTGCTGTTCTTTGGAAGACTATTTTTCATTCACAGGAAACCTGCTTAAGCTCTTAGACCCTTGGTCTTGACCTTGCTGCTTACCTTACCTCAGTTTAAAATAAGGTTTGATTTTAGACAAGTCAATTAGAAGCAAAAATAGCATAGATCTGGTTAGGGGGAGAGTGTACTTGAAAAGACTTCTTGAATCTTTGATTTACACTTCAAAGGAAAAATACTCAGACTCATTCTGGAAAGTGTGAAACATTGGCATTGCTAACAAATATTTATTAGGAGATATAAGCAACTACAGATTCACTTTACCTAAATTTTGATGTTTAAATGAGACATCAGAAATATATTTTACCTGCCAAAATCTTAATTTGAAGGTCTCTCTCTGTCTCTGAAATGTTGTATAGCAACAACAGTCACATTCAGTTTGACTCCTATGAGTACCTAACTTCAGATTTAAAGTTGCAAGCCTGTCCTGCTTGTACTTGTTGTCAAAGTACTGAGAAGAGAAGCAAGTGCAGGATTGATGGTTGGACTTGACAGGTTGGAAAAGTCTTTTCCAATGTAAACAGTTCGATGATTCTAAGATAAATTTTTTAAAAATGGCTGCTAAATAGGAATTCATTTTTGGTACGTTAGTGCATATATCCTTAAGTGGGCAATTTTTCTGATAGTATTAGTCAGATGTAAGGAGGATCAAGAACGTTTCAGCTATTCAAAGCTTGGTCTGCAAGTCCTTTGTCACTTCAGGGAACATTATATAGCAAGGAGCGTGGTGTGAGTTAGAACTTAATGGCATTTGGCTGTTTGTGGACTGGTACTAGAACAATATTTCTACTTTTACATATTTCAGACATAGAATCCACTTGTGATGGAAGTGAAATATTAAATAAATGAATAAAATAAATAAATAAAAATCCAAGAAAACCGTATACTTGTAACTTGTAATCTAATTGCATTAAGTGATTATGGTTTAATGGTATCTTGACATTTGAGTGCTAGTCATTCATTGCTTTCATGCTTAGATTCTTTAACCTCTTGGAGCTGAAGGTAGAAGGTTTGGGGTTTTTTTGGTTTTTTTTTCCTTAATGTAAAATAAATTTCATTCCTAGGCCACTGGGGAGTTGTGGAAACCAGACATTTCCCAGTGGTTTTTAGACTTGCTTTTCCCCTACTAATAAAACCAAAATAAAATTGAAAAAAAATTCTTAACACTTGATAAATAATTATTATTAATAGATGAGATTGCTGCTACTTTTGGAGGCAACAAAAGATTTAACTCTCAAAACATTCCACAGAATTGAAACTCAATGACTTGTTTTGTGATTTTTTTTTGTCCTAACCTGATGAATCTCCCATTCCTCTCAGTGTCCTGTTTCAGTGTGGTGAGGGTTGGGCTTTAAATAAAACACTCATGATTCTGTTTTGTTAATTTTCAGTTTTATTAAGCACGATAAAGCAATAATCTGCATTAATTTCTTGAAAGTTTGATAATCCCAGGAGCAATACATGACACTGTTACATGTTTCAAACAGAAAAATCGGTGATGTTATCAAATAACTGAATTTGGAGAACACTTCAAAATTCTCAGTACATCGTAGTTCCTCCCATCCCTCTAGTCCTTCAACATTGCTCTTCATTGTTGTTTGGTGCATTTTTAAAATTCCAGCGAAAGGCCTGTGCTGAAGTAAACGCAAGTGTGTGTGTGTCAGTCTGCTTCTAGAGGGCAGCAAATGACCGCGTTTTAGCCACAAGAGAAACAAAAAGTCACTTGCAGTTCTGCCAGCAAAACCAAAGGCACCATCCAGCATTTTAATGGCAAACTTCCCACTTTCTTTGATGGGAGCAGGATCAGGCTCCTGATGCTTTCCTTGCTTTCTTACCACCTCCACTTTTTAAGTGGATAAATAGTGTGCATAAAATGCATTGGACTCCTGTTATCAACTGTAAGTTTTTTAAACTATGAACTGTGGATGCTAACATTATGTTTTTTATTAACATTCTAAGGCTACAGTTCATCAGATATAAAAAGTACATGACACAAATTTAATAATATTTATATAAATATGAGCTCATTGGGGTTTTTTATCTGTTTTGTTTTGTGGTATTGAAAGGAATGTGAATGATTTTTTTGCTCTTCCCACACATGGTAGAGAACAGTGGGGGGTGCCCCTTCTTTTGGAGAAAAACCCCACTACTGATAAATTCACAAGTGTTGCTTAATGCAATAAAAAGAAAGAAAGAAAGAAAGAAAGAAAGAAATATTGTAAGTAGAAGTTTTAAATGTATTTCACTTTTATTTACATAGGGCTATAGCATGGGTTTTTCTATAGCCCTCCATATCAGAGCCCTGGTATGTTCTCCTACACTTATACCAATGTGTAATCTAAATGGTAATGAATTGCCTAAACATCTCGTAACTACTTTATTTTTCTCAGTCAGTGATCTATCTCTACAGAAGCTGTTCTAACTTTGTAGCCCCCAGGATCCTTTCCTCTTCCTTTTTTTTTCCCAAAAAAAGGCACCAATTCTTCTCAATATTTCATTAGTTGAATTTGTGCAGAGCTATAGGAATGGGAACAGGTCAGATAGCAACTTCTTTAGAGAGCATGTTTTAACTCTCTTTGGCCCTTTGCTTAGAAAGAGCTGAAGTTTTGTGCATACCTAGGGGACAACCTGGCTGCAGATATGAGCTGATGAAGTTGTCGAGCTTCTCTAATGCGTGCTTTATTCCTCATGGCTACCTATGAAAGTAGAAGACTGAAACCAGCCACAGTTCAGTACAGGCTGCTAACACAAACAGTGTTATTGGCTGGGAACCTGGGTTGTATACCCTCTAGCCTAGAGGGCATTTCTACCAAGTATCAGATATCAGAAATAGCAGTGAAACAGAATCAGGCTCCGGCTGTCACCATTTCAGTGGCATGTAGGTCCAGAAAGGGGATTGTTCCAATAGAGATGGAGAAACTCTCTTTTAGCTGAGAACATCCCAAAGCATTAGATCGGATGCCTCTGGTTGAGGGAGAACCACCGTGGATCGTGTTTGCACCACTCTTGCCAGTGGTGACCTTTCTGGGGAGAGTTGGTTCCCTTGAGGGTGCTCAGAGACCAGAGCTGTGGCAGGAGGATGTATGCTGTAGAACACATCTCTTCTGGAGTTTAATGAAGCTATTATTTTCTGTCTCAGAGATAGCCCTTAATTCTTTCACTAGTGAACAATTCCGATGGCAATCCTGGTGCAAATCAGGTCTCATTTCAGTTGCATTTTAAAACATTGCTATAGAACTGCCTTTTCCAGGTCTGCATTAGTTTTTGCTCCGTTTCCAGTGCTGGTCCTGGGTATCTGTGTCTGAAACCATTTACAGTTCTGATTCAATTTTCTAATAGAAAAGTCTAAAGAGTGACTCGCACCAGAGTTTCAATTTTTCTTTTCAATGGTTATGAATAAAACATAACATAAAGGAAAAAAAAAGCTTTTGTTGTCTACTTCTGAGGGTACAAAGGAAACATAGAATATTCTGTGTGACTTAGTGCCTGAAAAAATCACAGCAAGGCTTCTAGAAAAGTCAAGAGGTGAAATACTTTAGCTAGATATGTTATCTTTGAGATGCCTCAAACAGGGCACTGTAGAATTTTGCACCCATAAAAAGAGAGGTTTTGTTCTCCAAAGTTTAGGTTTAGTTTTCGGCAGTCTGCATATCTAGAAATGATGATGTTTGCAGTCACATAGTTGTTTCTTGGAATAGTTATTCATTACTCATTTCTGAAATATTTGCACAGATACTGGCCCACAGCATACTGTAGTTTAGGCTACTAAGTGCATTACTTCTTGCCTGCTGACTTCTCCAGCACATGGTACTTTATTTTGTTGGCCACAGAAATGTTCTATAGCCTAGCAGTAGCTTTGAGTGTGGTTCGTGGCTTTCAACTTTAATTATGCTTAATAACATAATACATATACAGCAAATAACATTTCCCATATTTAAAGTGTGGTTCTACTCTGAAATGTGATGATTTAAAGATAATTCAATAAATAAGTTCCTTGTGCTAGTCAAATCATAACTTACTACTAACAACAATAAATTTCCCTATCCGCCTTTCCCTTATGTAGTGGGTTGATGCTGGCCAGACTCCAGACACCCACCAAAGCCTCTCTATCACTCCCCTCCACAGCTGGACAGGGGAGAGAAAATATAACGAAGGATTCATGAGCTGAGATAAGGACTGGGAGAGATCACTCACCAAATACCATCACAGGCAAAACACAGGCTGGAATTAGAGATATTAATTGAATTTATTACTAACAAAATCAGAGCAGGATAATGAGAAGTAAAATAGGACCTTAAAAACACCTTCCCCTCACCCCTCCCTCCTTCCCAGCTCTGTCTCCTCCCCCCAGCAGTGCAGGGAGACAGGGAGTGGGGGTTATGGTCTGTTCATCACCTGTTATTTCTTCTGCTGCTCAGGGAGAAGAGCCCTTCTCGTGCTGCACTGTCCGGTCCCTCCCATGGGAGACAGCTCTCTGTGAACTTCTCTGATGTGGCTCCATCTCATGAACAACAGCTCTCTGTGAACTGCTGCAATATGAGTCCATCCCAGGGGCAACAGTCCCCCTCCAACTGCTGCATCGTGGGTTACTCTCCCACGGGGTGCAGTCCTTCAAGGACAGGCTGCTCCAGTGTAGGCTCCACTCTCCACACTCCCACAGGGTCACAGTCTCCTCCAGGCATCCACCCACTCTGGTGTGGGTCTTCTCCATTGGTTGCAGGTGGATCTCTGCACCCCCATGGACCTCCGTGGGCTGCAGGGGCACAGCTTCACTATGGTCTGCACCATGGTCTGCACCAGGGACTGCACCAGGGACTGCATCAGGGTCTGCAGGGGAATCTCAGCTCCAACGCCTGGAGCATCTCCTCCCCTCCTTCTTCACTGACCTTGGTGTCTGCAGAATGTTCTCACCCCACTCTTCTCTGGACTCAATTACAACTGTGCAATAACTTGGGGTTTTTTTCTTCCTAAATATGTTATTGCAGAGGTGTTACCACCATTTCTAATTGGCCCAGCCTTTACCAGCGGCACGCGTGTCTTTGGAGCTACCAGGGACGGTCTCTGTTGGACAAAGAGGAAGCTTTTAGCAGCTTCTCATAGAAGCCACCTCTTTAGGCCCCTGGCTACCAAAGCTTGGCCATGCAAACCCAATACACCGTAGCAGGGCAGAACCAGCGGAATTGATGCCTGTGCTGGTACTCTTCCCTTCAATCTCCATGCAGAAATGCACCTGGTGTATTCAAGGGTGAACATACTGCCCTGTGGCAGCTCTGTGAACTCTTCCCTTGTTATAAAGATATCTTTTAGAATCTCTGCCTCCACCCACCTGAGTTTTTTATACAGTTATTATTGGTTAAGTTATCAGAAAAGTCTTGAATAGACCTCAGTAAATGACTCAATCTTTTATTCACATTTCAGCAAGGACATCAATGAGAATCAATAAAAATAATTTAAAAATCTGCAGATTGCTGTCACTTTTTTCTTTCTCATGCTGTAGAGAGATGATTATGCTGAGGTAAGGTTTTTGTTTTGTTTTGTTCTGGTTTGCTTTCTTTTATTTAGACTAGAGGATTTTTTTGTCAGCCCTTTTAAACTAGCCATGCTTTCATTTTGATACAGAAGAAGACAAGTAAGCCAGCTTGACAGGCGCAAGCTCAAACACAAAGTGGTCAGGAAGTTAAGGACTGAGATAACCAAGAAAAAGTTGAGACTTAGCTTAGAGCTGTCAATACCTTCTTAGTGTGTATCTTACCTTATATCAGGGCTTAAGTATGCTGTGGGCACAAGAGACTGGGGCTGTGTGCTGCCCTTGGAGCTGGAGGTGCAGCAAGGGGTGTGGAGGACGATGCTGGCTCCGAGAGCCATCCAGGCAAAGTGTGTGCTGGCTGTGGGCTGATGGATGTGAGCTGGTGTCTCTGCACAGCAGTGCATTGTGCACAGGGCAGCTCACCTGGAGGTCCCTGGAACAGGCTCTTTGGACATGAGATGGCTTAATTTTCCTACAGAGAAATGGTTATGAACAGTTCCCAGCTTTTTGCACAAAACTGGGAAAAAGCAGGAGGTTGGACCTTTTACTTTAATAAACAGGGCCACCTTTACAAGCCAATAAAAACCCCTAAACCACCTCAGATTGACAGTAGTGAAATAAGCAAAATCAGCTGTTGTTGCTGCTTTGAATTTCCTAAAAAATCCATCCAATATCTCACTCAGAGCACATGTGGAGGCAGTCTTGCTGTACTGTAACACGAACTGCAATAAACTCATCCCAGTACATGCTGGAGTTTCACGTGTATGCACACACATATATAAAAATAAACCTTCTAACTTAAGCAGAAAGTAATTAAAAATGGAGGGGTTTTTTGCTTAATTACATTGAAAATAAATTTATTTTAAACGGTTTACCAGTTTTCATTTCAAATCTCCTAGGGACAGTGATATTGGATGAAGAGTTCATGCTGCACTTCTACAGCTTCCTCAGTAAACCAGTCTCTAGTTTGTTATATGAGTAAGGTAGAAGTTGATTTGAAAAGTAGCACTAAGCAGGGCAACTGTTGCTGAAACTTTGTTTCAGTGATCAAGGCAGCCCAAAGAAATGAAATCTTTTGGCAAAAACTAAATTCAAAGCTAAGAAGAAAATGCAATACCCTAAAAATAATTTCATAAAAGATGTTCCTTGTGTCTCTAGCCAAGGTCGCAATAAAGATCACACACAAAAAAGAGAAATCAATGTTCATTTTTGCCCTTTAAAAAATTGCATTAACCCTGGCCTCTCTGCTGTTTTAAACTTAGATCAGACACTGGCACTCAAAAATACCCCTGGAAAGGAGTGCTAATGGCTTTGTGAGTAGGGATGTTCTCTGCACAGGTTCAGCTAGTGCTTGCCACAAGGCTTGGAAATGTGTTACCAAGGGTTGTTTTGACTGAGCCCAGCCATCTCGAGGTCATGTTCTTCCTGCAGAGTTTGTCATCCTGGCTGCTCGGCTGCCAGCCAGGGAGCACCTTGGCATGTCACCTTCTTGCTGTGATACTGAATGCTCAACCCTTAATGCTTTCCATGTGGAAATGAGAAATGGGAGGCTTGGTTCAGTGAAGACAATAAAGGAATGTGCCACTTCAGACTTGCTGTAGCTTATGCAGAAATTTTGCAGTTAATTGTAGTGGATCGCCAGATCCAAGGCAAAAGCAGGTCTTAAAAGTTTCAGCATGGCTTCAAATGAAACACAGAAATTTTTCCTAACATCTATAAACATCTATAAAAATAAAAGTCCTTAAGAGTGAACAAAAATGCACAACAGAATTTATGGTCGCCTCCAAAGCTTGAGTAATGACAAATTCGTGTTGTTTTCTAAGGTTCTCTTTGCTAAAATGATAGATCCCGGTACAGCAGATATTCTGTCTGTTAACAACATATTATATCCTTTTTTCATTGGAGAAAAATAAGACTTTTGAAATTGGCATGTATTTATTTTGGACTCAAATAATGGAAATATTAAAATGTTTCCCATAATTGTTTTTAGCTACACAGTTTAAAGCAGAATCATCCACCATATGCATGATTATTTTCAAGACATTAATAATACCCCATTATTAGTGTCTCCAGCTCTAAGATACTCCAGCTCTAAGAGACTCCAGCTTTGAACTTTGATAATTCATCATCATGATATTGTATAATTTGAAACAGATAATGCTGAAGGAAAGTGTACACAAATTAATGGAAAATGGAAAAGTTATTTGTTTTCAACTAATTATTTAGTTCCTGTGCTAGATAGTACATGGATAAATGTAATAGCTACATTATTATTTCTTCTTGAGGTTGTGTGATTTAAGTTTTTGCATACTGCATTGTGTCTGTCAAAGAGCTTAAAAATTACAAGGGAGATTTAATGTTGTCAGCCTTGAAGATGAGAAGATAATGAAGCATGTCCCCACAAGGTGGTTAATTCTATATTGCTCATTTTAAAGAAACTTAAAATGTTCTTTATCTCATATAAATTACTGTTAGGGATGAACTGCACAACTGCAGTTTTACATTCTACCAGGAAAAGGAAAATATAGAAGACACAGAGATATTTCCAGTGACAGTTTACAATGTGCTAGAAGATTTCTATGAATACACTTTTAAAATTAAAACAGTTTGGTTTTGTGTGTGCTGAAGCTTAAAACATAATTTGCTAATTGAATAGTGAATTGCCACAAAAAGCTTGTGACAAATTTTGGCCATAGGCATTCGTACATAAAGCATGCTTCATGGAAAAAGAGGAGAAAAATGGAAAGTGATGGTGAAAAAAATGCTGGTGCTTTAGTAAATATTAAGCATGGTTGGAAAACAAGTGGGTCCAAGGGATTCAGCTGAGTGTTTGGTCTTGTTTTGGGAGTTAGAAAGTCCCTTCTTATCTCTAATAGGGCAGCAGGAGGATACATTCATGATGCAAAAATACTTGGACAGTTTGCAGAAGTTTGCTGAAGACTGATTGTACTAAAGGTGAATTTCAATTAAATTTATTTTGGTTTTATATGCAAGGAGGTCTAAGAAATTATTAGAAAACCAAAATTAGAATGAAATTATTAGAAAACCAAAAAGAGAGTGAACAATATTACTAATGTTAAATATCATTTAAATAATAAAATTACATTTTGTCATTTATTGTTAATTTAACCTTTTATTTCATAGTAACAGGAATGCATACTTAATAGGATAGTGAATGACATGCTAAAAATAATAATATTTTTATAACAATGTCTTTAAAGTAAAGTATTCCTTATATTTTAAAAAGCTAATACTGGTTTATTTGGTTGGGGTTTCTTTTTTAGCATCTCTGTTCACAAGTTCTTGTTTTTCCGTCTACTAAAATTTCAATAACTTATTTCAGGGTAACACCAAATAAAAATAGAGAGGACACTTGCCTGAATAATTAAATTATAGTAAATTACACTTGTTGCACTCGTTCTACACTTCTGCGAGAGAAAATGCAAACAGAACTAAACAGGATTTTCTCTTCTGTCAACCTTCTGCTCCCTGAGTAGGAGCTTGATATTTTTACTGAGGTTTTGAATTAAACTAACTGCCTGTTTCATCACCACACTTAGTTTGTTGGGGGCGTGGTGTATTTTATTTTCAAATGGCAGCTATATGACCACTTACAGATATCTGTCTTTGTGGATGAAAAGCAACTTCAATGAGAAGGTGCAATGAAGTGCTTGTGAGTTGGGCTGTAAAGGAGCAGGGGCTTGGATAGGAGAGGTTACAGTCTGAGTTGGATGTAGAGGTCTGGAGGCACTGGACAGTTCCAGTAAGCAGCTTGTTCCTTGGTGAGCCATGTACCGTGCAAGGCTGGGAAACTTCCACCAGTTGTCTTTCTGTCAAGGAGTAACCTGATACTCCCTTTTTCTTCTGCTCCATACCCAATCAGTCACCACATTTCTGAGAAGGTTCATTAAGCTCTCAGGCACAAGGCTGCAGCCCCAGCTGGCCACGGGATGCAGCAGGAGAGCTTTCTCCAGCAGCTTGTGGGGTCCTCTTGGTTCCTTCAAGGTCCCTGGCTAGGCCTCACAGTGTTACAACTTCTGATCATTGGCTTTGTGAAGGGATGCCTGTCCAGAGGAGAGGCACACCTGTAAATATTATTCTCACTAGTTATATGTTATAATTGTGCTGGCACAAATTGAAGTCAAGACCTCGTGGGCAGCTGCTGGATTTGCATCACCTGAGTGAAGTACAGGGCAGGCATGCTGGGTAGCAAAAGAAGGCTGATGGTTGAAATTACAGCTGAAAGCATTCAGGAAATACATCCACCTCCTGGGAACTCTTTTGAAGGCAACAGGGTGAAGGATAACTTTGAAATTGAAAGCTGAAATTTTGCTTTTTGTTAAGTTTCTGGCATATCACTAGTGTCAGTCACAGATTTGCAGCAGTGAGAAGGTGTGACCAGAGACCCCACACCTGAGCTTGTCTCCCTGGAGGCTGGGCATCCTACTGAGGCACACAGGTCCTGTGAGATGCAGTGTCTGTAGCAGGCTTTTAAGTTTGCAGGAAACCCCCACTGCTTTTATGAGATGCAGGTAGAGCAGCAAGCCTGGTTGCTACTAGTGACAGAATCAGGCCTTTATGTGGTTTATAATATGCTCTGTGCAGCTTTAGTAATCAGTTGAGAGAAATTTTGGCTTCTTTTGAAAAATCAAAGTGATCATTAACTTACACTGAGCTGACACCAAAAATGAGTCAGAAAGGATCTTGATCTGAAAGCTTCCCTGTCGGGCACATACATGCATCCTCAAGCTTTTCTCTTCTTTCCCTGGGAGGGCTTGCCCTCATCCAGTTCATAACTCTGACTTTCTGCCTGATATTGGTAACTTTTGAAAAGTTGCTGAGAGGCAGATTATCTGATTCACGGGAACATTCGCACGTTCTCCAAAAACCCATTTTATTTCTCAATAAGAAAGATTTTTGTGAAATCTCGTAGGAGAGTGATCATCATTTCCTTCTCAGACAAGAGGCAATTGAAGCACTAGCCTGTCTGTAGACATGATTTGTCATTCTGTCTGTAATCTTTTGTTGAATTGGATGAATGGAACAATATTGAATAAACAAAAATTTAAGGATGGGACTTTCCAGTCTGGATTGATCTATTTATGTTCACACTTCATAGACTTTAACTATGTTATGTTAGGCGAATATTTGCTTCTCCACATCTCCTTAGGACTGCTGTATGTAGTAAAAACCCAGGCAGAGGGCCGAAAAAATTATGAGGACATTTTGCATTGGAAATTAGTTTGCTGCAATGATTATTAACAAGAAGGAGAGCAAAATGGATCAAATAAATTGCTGGTTTCTCCCATAAATGCCAGATTGTTACTTCTTTTAACATCATCAGGAGCTGTAAGGAACAAAAGTTACATTTGAAGACCCTCCTTGGTTTCTAGAATAAGCACTGTGGCATGAGGAGAAGGGATAGTTCAAGCTTTGTGCTCCTCTCTGTATTTGATGCGAAATATTTGAGTGAAAAATGAACTTTGCAGGCAATATGAAAATAACAGGAAAGCAGGACTTTACCTTTTATTTTAGTTTGAGAGCTGTTAGAACCAGATCTTTGATTCTTCCTCTGTAAATGGCCTCTCAGCTTCCTGAGAAGTGACAGTCTACAGTTCATCATCTCATTTCCTTGGAAGGAAGAACCTGAGTCTCACTGTGTGAGAGCATCTCTCTTCATGACGCCCTGGTTGTCAATATCTGTGAGCAGATGTCAGATGCTCTCCCCAGGGTGGGCAGGCTTACTGCTCCTGTCCTTTCACAAGAGGATACTTTCCAACACAGTTTCTGCATGTGTGTGCACATGCCTTCTCTTTAAACTCTCTCAAGAGCTATTAAAAAGCAGTTAAACAAAGTTCTCCAGCTGAGACCAAACAGATCTGTTGCTGAATAGAATTCCATAGCATTACTTTCAGAGACAGAAAGAGAGGAACAAGATACAGACAACAGCAACTTCGCAGATTGAATAGATCTATAGCCCTAAAGCTAAAAATATCAATCGTGTTTTGAATCTTTTGTATCTTTGTGCAATCTCTTATGGGAGTTTTCTTCTACTCACTGTCTAGTTTCTGGAATTTTAGAAGTTTATGATTTGCTGTGGCCTCTTTATGAGATCAGTACATCCAGCAGAGACCTGTTTGGTTGCTAAACAGAGTAAATGTTTGGTTGTTATGACAGAGTAAAGGGACAAGGTTCTAGGCTGTCCCCAGCTGGAAGAGGTGGTTGGTCTTGGGAGCCATTCAAGTAAGTCTGCATGATCTAGGAGATTTTTAATAACTCACTGAGCATTAAATCCTCCTGTAGCAACCCACTACCCCCTTTCTTCTGGTTCTGGTCTTCAATTTCTGATGTAAATTTATTCATGGCCATTTGTGTTGGTGTTTTGCTCTGATTTATATAGCTCTTTCCAGCCCTGATGCTGCTCCTTTTATATTCCTAGAGAGAAACTGTATCTCATCTGAGACTTTGTTTTGCTGAGTTAATAACCTGAGCTCTTTGACTCTTCTTCCTCCTGCCCCCTGCTCCCCTAGTAGTTCTGTTAGATCATCCCAACACTTTTCCCTTTTTTTTGGTGGAAATTGGTCACCGAGCTGATGCACAGCCCTCCAATTTAGAATTTACTGTTGACAGTACTGCCAATGGCAGTAATGACAATCCTCTTTTTGCATTACCCAGTTAATCCTAAATTGCATGCTTTGTCATACCAAAATCACCTCCAGTGTTGACACCTTTGCTTAGGATCAGCCATACAATAAGTTTAAAAACTCTATTTTTTAAATCTCTGGATATTAGTAAACCAACTGGTAATAAAATTTCTTGTTGTTAGCCCCAAAGGGCAGTAATTCACATTTAATACTATACCTGGTATTCTCATTCCTGCCTATCAGGCCTGAAGGAGGCTCAAGCGTATCATGGACACATCACAATAAAATAGAAGACATGCTCATTTTCATAAGAAACTTGTAAACTTATTCAAAACATGACACTATTTAATGGTATCAAAACTGAAAGAGGGTAGTCTTCGATTAGATACTAAGAAGAAATTCTTTACTGTGAGGGTAGTAAGGCACTGGAACAGGTTGCCCAGAAAAGTTGTGGATGCTCCATCCCTGGAGGTGTTCAAGGCCAGGCTGGATGGAGCTCTGAGCGACCTGGTCCAGTGGAAGGTGTCCCTACCCATGGCAGGAGGGTTGGAACTAGGTGCTCCTTAAGGTCCTCTTCAATGCAAACCATTCTATGAATTTATATCTGAGGCTGAGGTAAATAAATAAGCTCACAGTGTAACTCAGAAAGACTAATACATGGCCTGATGGGATTAATAATTTTTAATTACTAAGCCAAATATAATTTTTTATTAATGTGACTCAGCCAAAATAGCTGACAGAATGTTGGAAATTATCAGAAAGGGTATTGAGAATAAGACAGGGGATTCTGAATGCCATTCTGGTCTCTGCATATTGAAGACAGTGTGGAGAAGGTACAAAGACAGCTAAAACAACAAGAGAATGGAGTAGTTTCCTTAGGAGAAACTATAAAGGCTAATAGACTTCAAATAAGAGACAAGAAGGTTGAGGTGGGGATATGATTAAGCTTTTGGAAATTGTGGAGATACTGGATAAGCTGAACGCAGAATGGCTTTTTAGCAAATTTCTTTGTATTAGAAATATAGGGAGCTTGGTGAAGCCAGTAGGGGGCTGGTTTAAAACATAAAACAATACTCTTTTTACTTCAAAGTCAGGGAATTGCTGGATTTACTTACTACAGAAGTCTGTGTATACAGTGTCAGCAGGCTCAAAATAGTTTAGTTTGAGGACATCAGATCCAATTAGATCAAATGACTCAGAGCCATATACACTCAAATTGTGAACAGCTCCAAGTACAGAGGATCCATAACTTCCTAGGGCTACCTGGTCCAGTGCTTGACCACACTTGCAGTGAAGGAGATTTTTCTAATCTTTAATGGAAGTTTTGTGTGTTTCAGCTTGTGTCTGTTGCCACTGGTTGCACCACTGTTCACATGTAAGAGGAGAGTGACTCCATCTTGTCAGTACTCTTCCATCAGGTAGCTGAAGACAGCAGTATGATGCTCCATGGAGCCTTCTGTCTGCAGGTAGAACAAATTCAGGTTTCTTACCCTGTCTTTATACCATCTCTCAGCCATACTGATGGCCCTTCGCTGGTCTTGCTGCAGCATGTCCATGTGTTTCCATTGTTTATTTCAAATAAACATGTTAATTTGAAGTAATAGCATTTTGAACTGATATATTCATTTTGAAAACTTTTATAAAAATCATCTTGAGGAGTTTTTAAATCTGGAGAGACACTAATATCATACTCATCCCCAGCACTGAAGTATATGACATCTGGTCACTGATATTGCTGATCCTACAATTTGGGTTTTCAACTTGAGAGCACTATAACCCTCCAAATATTCAAACTGACATTTGCAAAAATGTTCTACTTCCACCTTCTAGAAATAATATCATAAACCTTGTCAAAATTCATTAAGTTTAAAGGGCAAGAAGGTCTAATCTCTGCATAAGGGACAGGATGAAAACCATACTCCAGAATTTTAATGAAAATTCCACAGTTGAATTAACTGGCTGTTCCAGCAATGGAAAAGCTCCCGGTATTATCTGCATCTCCTGTAGAGACTCTCATTCTTTTACTTCTGAGGTAGAAATCCAGTTTGTATCTTGAACAATGAAGCTGGTGATACGTCTGAGATTAAGGCCGCAATAATGATGGTGCAGTTGGTCCACTGAAGGAAATACATTTAATTGTCCTATGAAATCTCAGAGCCAAATGTAGTTCCTAAGGTGCATATCTGTATTGTACATACCTAAAAGAATGTAGCAACTTACAGGTTTTCCTCCCTGCAAACCAGCAGTGAAAGTCAGATATCTGCTATGTATTGATTTACTCCACTGCTCCTGACTGAATTGGGTAATAGCTTGCCATTAGCTGGAAGTTCATCATCTTGTGGCATCTAATCAATAGATCAAGTGGGAGCTGCAGTTAATCTTATTTCTACATATCAATGTACAGATCAGCGCACTTTGTTTGTTTCTCTTCATCCTCTTCAAGACTGATCCAGGAATTCCCATTCTTGATGGCAGGATGGGTCAAAAAACCTGATGCATTCCCTCCTTCCCTTTCCGTAATTTCCCCATAGCCAGACTTGAGCAATTCACATCACTATCTAAACTCAAATTTAATCTTAATCTAAACTCAAGACACTCAATCTTCTCTTTCTTCCATCCTTTCCTTCTTTATACATTTCAGTCTTATAATCAGCTCTTTCTGTACCTGATTGGCACTTGGTTTCCTCTGCCCATCTCTGTTCTGGAGCCTTTCCAGTCCTCTCTCCTATAGTTTCCCACAAACCTTAACTTGAGCAGATGTTTTGTCCTTCCTTTCATGAAAGCAGCAGGCTTTCTCTTACAGTAATTTGTGTCCTGGACTGCTCTTTGATGTTCCTGAGTTCTTGTTGAGATACCTCTACAAAACATAATCCATAGAATCGCAGAATCATGGAATGGTTTGGGTTGGAAGGGATCTTAAAGATCATGTGTTTGCAACCCCCCTGACATGGGCAGGGACACCTTCCACCAGACCGGGTTACTCAGAGCCCCGTTAAACCTGGCCTTCAACACTTTCAGGGATGGTGTATCCACAGCTTCTCTGGTCAGCCTCACCAGTCACAGTAAAGAATTTTCATGGGACAGATCCTCTTAGAAGCTGTGCTAAGGCACACAGAGAACAGGGAGGTGACTGGAGACATCCAGCATGGCTTCACCAAGGGCAAGTGCTGCCTGACCAAACTAGTGGCCTTCTATGATGGAGTGACTACATCAGTGGACAAGGGGAGGGTTACAGATGTCGTTTATCTGGACTTCTGTAAAGCCTTTGACACAGCCCCCCACAACATCCTTCTCTCTAAATTGCACAGGGATGGATTTGATGGGTGGACTCTGGTGAATGAGGAAGTGGTTGAACAGTCAAAGGGTAGTGGTCAACAGCTCAAATTGCAGTGGATGTCAGTGACAAGTGGTGACCCTCAGGAGACCATATTAGGAAAACTATTATTTAATATCATTATTAATGACATAGAAGAAGGGATCGAGAGCAGCCTCAGCAAATTTTCAGATGACACCAAGCTGAGTGGTGTGGTTGACACACCTGAAGGAGGGGATGCCATCCAGAGGGACCTGGACAAGCTCTAGAAGTGGGCCTAAGGGAATCTCATGAGGTTTAACAAGACTAAGAACAAGGTGCTGGGGATGAACATATGGAGAGCAGCCCTGCTGAGAAGGACTTGCGGGTGCTGGTGGATGAGAGGCTGTGTTACGGCGGCGGTCTGGTGGCGGTAAGCCGTAACCTTCCAAAAGTGTCTTCAGCTAGGAGGCACTCAGTAGGCTACTACACACACTCATACAAACACGATAGCTTCTTCAATAAGTCGATGGCAAAGAGTCCACAGGAGAAGTTTAATTCAGCCATACGCGTGGAGTAGATCCCATGAGACCAGGAAAGAACGAAGAGAGCACAAAGAGAGAAAATGGAAGCAACCAGGTTTTCATATGGGCCGGGTAGGGGCAGAGAGAGAGAGAGAGAGATAGCAAATGGGTGGCGAGGGAGGGGGAGGCCAACGGGCCAACCGGGGAAGCAGAAGTGGGGTCTGAATGATGCATGATGAAACATCTGAAACATCTGTCTGAATGATGCATGCATGATGAAACAAAGCATGCTGGGAGAGGTCTTTTCTGTCACCATAACCTAGGAGTGCCCCCCAGGGCTCTCCCCTCCAGGGGATCCCCACAGTACCCCACTCAACAGGCCCACCAGCCTCTCCAAGACTGGACATCACCTGGCAATTTGCTCTTGCAGCCCAGAAAAGCAAATCTGTCCTGGGCTGCAGCAGATGAGGTGCGTGCAACAGGTTAAGGGAGGGGATTCTGCCCCTCTGCTCTGTGCTGGTGAGACCCCACCTGCAGTGCTGCATCCAGCTCTGGGGTCCCAGCACAGAAAGGACACATCAATCTGTTGGAGCAAGTCCAGAGGAGGCTACCAAGATGATTGGAGGGATGGAGCACCTCTCCTATGAGGAAAGGCTGAGAGAGTTGGGATTGTTCAGCCTGGATAAGAGACAGCTTCAGGTTGACCTAATTCCAACCTTCTAGTATGTGAAGGGTTAAGAAAGACAGAGAGGGACTTTTTACAAGAGCATGTAGTGGTAGGACAAGGGGGAATATCTCATATGGTCCAATAATTTTGTTTATTTTTCTAATGCTCTGTGTAAATGAATTGGTGCATGTGGTACAGCAGCACCCCTGCAGTCACAGTTCCCTGAAGGTTCAGGTCATGGGTAGATCTGACTCATGTATTCAGGCTTTCACTCCAGGGAAAACAGGGGATGTCAGGGTGAAGGAGCTGGTGTGCATGCCTACCTTTTGCCCAAGTCCAAATTTCTGGAGTGCATATTACAGCCCAAGGAGATTGGAAGCACTCCAAGGTGCCCCAGCTTGGGCACAGCCTAAAAGACAAAATCACTCAGGGATTTTGTTATTTTGTTTTCATTACTTATCTGTATTCGGACCCAATTCAGACAAAATAGAAAGAAAACACAAGGCTGTTGGTGTTGCCTGCTTTGCAAGTCACTGCTTTTAGTAAAAATACATTCAGATATATTACACAAAGCAAAGAAATAATGTGCCTAGAAATAACTGTAAGGCCTCTTGTTGAGAAAATCAATAAAAATAAAAATAGAAAAAATTTAAAAATAAAAATAGAAAAAATCAAAATTAAAACAAAGATATATCTGATCTAAATTTGACATTTACAAGCCATTGGCTTCAGATTCACATTTGACGGATCTGTACAGATCCGTCAGAAAAAAAAGCTCCTTCACTCTGGAGAAATTGAGATTAAAAAGTATTATAAGAAAGCGTGTGAGTCACACGAAATGACACTGAGACCCACAAATGAGTAGTGTGGGCAAATTAACTGAGGACGTGTGGCACAAGCTATGAAATGACAGCAGCAAAAAAAAAAAGGATGAGATGAGAGGAATGCAGTGAAAAGAAGGAACTGAACAGCAATGGTTGTGCTTGGTTTGGATGGGCTGCTAGCTGGTGGGAAAAATAGTGGATACAGCTGGATAAATTACTGAGTTTTGGATGAATTTTGCAGCTGGGGTGGTGACATAAACTACTTGTCACCAGAGCTATTTTCCTTCATTTATGACCTGGTTACCCATCCATCTCCAAACATCACTTTCTTTATAGTGTAGATGTCTGAAATTGTGCCCCTCAAAACTGGAGAAGTCATTGGAACAATAAAGAAAAATATAGAGTTCTTTTAAGAACTAATAGTTTTGTTATCTTGTGTGAGTCAGCTTGTGTGGGAGTTGAAGAGCTTTGCAACACATTTGTTAACTCTGTGCAGCTAGTGAAGTTTAGTGTTTAAATGAATGCCTGTGAAAGTTGTCTCATCCAACTAAATCAATTTATTTTAAGTCTTTGCAACAAATCTGTTCTTACAATCTCTTTGGTATTGGGTTAAATTCCTCAGTGTAAAATGAATTGCATATCAGATTTTGCACATTATGAAAGCTGTATCCACAGTGTTTCCAGGCTTGAGAATATTAATTGGTGGAATTTAAAGATGAATACAGATGGTAAGCCTATTAATAAATGACGGGTGGGGAAGTACACACCAATTCTTAGAAAAATATTGTATGTGCAGTGTATGGTGTAGTTTAAGATAAGCATGATTTTCATCCCTAAAGAATTTCTACATATACTTGCAAATTAGAACTAATATATGTATGTAATAGAAAAGGATAACTCTGCAGCAGGTTGAAATTGCTCACTTTTAGTGAAAAACAGAAATATTCTCATTAAGACAGAATTAAACAACTGGCAGAGTGAACATCTCTTGGCTGAGTATAAGGAAAAAAATCTTAATCAAATACAGCATCTCTCCATCCAGTCTAACACTGTGAAGAGGCAGTCCTGTAACATCCAAGCGTGTACTCTCAGAGCTCAGTGCAGATGTGCATGTGCTTTGCAAGGATTTAGGGGCTGTGACAGAGATAGTGCAACATTTTATGAGAATATCTTGGGTACCAGGACCACTGACCAACCTAATGCTGATGCTGCAGTCCTACCTGGTGGTAACCTTGGTCCCAGCTGGGGTGCATGTGGATGAGAAGCTGATAGCAAAATGGTACTCAACAAAGTCTGCTTTGGAGTACAATATGTATGTGTAGTCCAGGGAAAGTGAAAAGCTGCTGTGTTACTGAGGTGATGCAAGTATGTGCAGAGCCTCCTGGCTCCTGGCACCTGCACCACAGCCTCAAGAGAGGAGCACCCTGTGGGTAACTTGGTGTCAGCCCAGATTGCTCTCCGTGCACTACTGAGAACTCTTAAGAGTTACTTTTGCTTCTGTGACACAGACAACAGTAAGGACTTGAGTTTAGCTGCTTAAAAAGAAGCCTTTCCGTACTGAAATGTCCTGCAGAAGTTAATCTGGGATATGAAATTAATGAATTCAAACTAGTCAAATAGTAGTTTTATAAAAGTGGTTCTAAACCCAAAAAGTGTGATAGGCAGTCATATCACCAGTGAAAAAATCTGCAGGATCAGCTAATCTGTCTATAGATCATACTCTGTTTAACTGCATCACTGTTATTCCAGTAAGAAAAAAATGCAGGTGGAAATAAATACTAATATGTTATGAATAATAAATAGTTGTATCCTAACCTTTCCCAAGTATCTTTGTAGCACTTAATTTAGCCTGGGAAATGGTATCTGAGCCTTTAATTGCAGTCTCTGTTCTGGAACTTCTGTTGTCTGAGCTAACTTCTGCAGGCTTTGTCTTAGTTTGACAGTCAAAGGTGTTTTCAGCTGAGCTCTGACTGAAGTTACAGTTCTGTAAACAGCTCAGCTAAAGATTGTACTTATATTCATTGGCTCACCAAATGCCCTGCTAAACTTCCCAGGCTTGTAGTGTTGCCCACAGCTGGTAAGGATTTTAGATAAGGCGGTCAGGTATGGCTGTACAATATTATCATTCACACTTCTATAAGCCTTTAGAATATGGTAGGCACACCTGTTCAGCGGTGAGTGAGAGGGGACCTCATCAGTGCCACTCGGTCTCTGAAGGGAGGGTGTCAAGAGGATGGAGCCAGGCTCTTCTCAGTGGTGCTGAGCAATGGGACAAGAGGCAATGGGCAGAAACTGATGCACAAGAAGTTCCACTTGAACATGAGGAAAAACTTCTTTACTGTGCAGGTGCTCTGGAACCTGGCTGCCCAGAGAGGCTGTGGAGGCTCCCTCACTGGAAATATTCAAGAACCATCTGGACACAATCCTGTGCCATGTGCTCTGGGATGGCCCTGCTTGAGCAGGGAGGTTGGACCAGATGACCCACTGTGGTCCTTTCCCATCTGACCATTCTGTGATTTTGTGAAATTTTGGTATTGACTTGAGGGGGAGGGAGCTGATGGAAGAAAGAAGGTTGGAGAGAAAACATCCTTCATGCCATGAAATTAACAAAAACCAGATCAATATAAGTTAAATTTGATATATACTTCTTTCATCCTGAATGCCAATGTGCAAATTTCCCTGTATATTATAAATGCAGAACATTTCTTACAACACTTAAGTTACCAAGCTCCCATTGGCATAACTGCAGCCTAAATTTTACTCATTTTCTTCACGGGTTTAAAATCTCTTGATCAAATCCAAATCACCTTTTTAAGACTCTGAGATAATCCTTCAGGAATACTTTCAGTAGTTCAGGGCTTTAGTTTGTGCTGCTTTATGATCAGTCTTTTGTATTTCCTGTACCTAATTATGCATTTTAATGAAGCTTGCCTCTATAACTTTCATCTCCCATAGAGATGATAATTTTCACTTAGAATAATTTTAGAATTCTTTCAGATGATTAGTATCCTTTAGAATATATAATTTTTTTACTCTGGCAGTTGGAAAGATCTTACTAGTAATTTATGCGTGTTCTAGCCTCAAAACCTACCTGAGTTTAACCAAGTCAATTTTGAGTCACGCTGTGGAAATCTACCTGCAAATATTCTTTCACATTGACTGAATCTTGGGTTGGATTGATAGATATCAGTACAAACAAAAAGATGGAAGCTGGGTTTAAGTGGATCTGGCAGAGTCCACAGTACACATTTGCATTGATTCCCCTGTATCAGTTTGTACATCAGTTTAAGTTTTACTGCTGGAATGGGCTTCAGGACCTTCAGCTTTTTCCATTTTACACAGACAAGAAGCTAACCTTTCAGCCTCGTGCAGCAGTAGCTCTGGTTCATATGGATGTCACCACCCACAGTCTCCACTGACTAAGGTGGGTGGTCCCAAGGTACCAGTGGCAAAAGGTCGGGGCAGCAAGCAGGTGGTGGGGAAGATGTGGTGGTGACTGGGTGTGATGGGCTGCTTATTTGCACAGGCACAGAGAAGATTGGAAATTACTGAGTAAAAACACAGCCAGCTTAAGCAGTGTCCTATGAATTTTTTGCTTAGAGCTGTCGGTGTTTCCAGCTATTTTTAATACTTGCCTCGCGGGCAGAGATAGAAGTATGAGTTTGATATCAGGCACAGGTGGTGCCATGGCCTATCCTATATTGTCCTTGGTCATGGAGGTAGAGGAGGATATTACTGCCTGGGGTCATCTTCAGCTAGGTGGGGAGCTGAAAGTGGGGGTGATTGTAAGGAACATTCCTTAATTGAGACTGTATGTGTTTGTTAGGGAGGGCTGGAACAGCTGGAAGTGTCGACACAGACCCTTTGTAATCCTGCTGGGATCATCATCCCTGAAATGGATTTTCATAATTGGAAGAGTATGAATAACATAAATAAAAGGTGGTGATTTACCTTGCTTTTCTTCCTCTTTTTTTCTTTTTGCTGGAGTTTTATACAATAGTTGTGAGCCATCTCTGTTAGTAGTTGGTTGATGCTCTGCTCATATGAATTATTAATAATTGCTGTCTAATTATTGTTTGAAAAAAACTTTTATAATGAAAGTACTGAGGATGAGTGTTATTCATGGGGCGCTTTTTTTGCATTTTTCTGTGAAGATATTTTTATTTTGCTTGCTTAAGGAAATAAGACTTAATGTGGTAACAGACATATACATGTATGTGTATTACATTTGTGAAGGCATACGAATACGGCTACCTTAGTGCCTTAATGTTTGTCTGACCAATTTCTACCAAATTTAATGAAGGTATAGAAGTCTTACTGTCACTGTGTTAAAAATTCTGTGAAAAAATAGAATTCCTTGTAGAGGAAAGAAGCCCTCTTAAGGACCTTGCCAAAGGGAAGTCTGCTGTCTTTAAAAGACATCAAAGAATCCCACTGGAAGACTTCCCCCTTGAGATGTAAATCAGCAGGCTGTCATTGGCTCCACTGCAGAGAAAGCTACTTGTTTACTCTAGCTGGATAACTTCTGTCCCTTCTTCAAGTCTGAAGACAATTTTTTAGTTAATTGTAATGCCAACTTGAAAGAGACTTGAGGAAGTGATTTTTTTTTTCTGTTGTTTTGTTCTGGACAATTGTTAGGATCCGATTATTAATTAGGTTCTTTAGAAATTCCTCTGCCTGAATGAAGGTGCAAATGAGACCATTTGCCAGTCAATAGTATGGGTTTTATTTGATGGTAAATATGAGAGAGAGAGAGAGGAAGAGAGGAAGGAAGGAAGGAAGGAAGGAAGGAAGGAAGAGAAGATATGTGGGGGGGAGAGAAAGAGAGTGACTGGGACAGAATAAGGAAAATATCACCACTCCGTGGATCCCAATGATGTTCCATTGATCCTCTCCAGCTGCTCTTCTTGGTGGTGAAGGTCCCTCCAAAAAGCATGGAATCCCATGGGTTAATATACCCTTGAGCCAGGTGGCAATGTCCGGACATGGCCCCTGGGGGAGGGGGCAGTCTCTTACAGCAGACTCTGGATCTGCTGCATCACGTGCAGTCCTGTGGTGCAAAGCCTCTGGGGAGCGCTTTGGGGGGTCTTTGATGGATTATGACTCCCCCTCAGCTGCCTCTCACGTGAAAGTCCTGTGGATGTGGCCTGTGGGGGTTCCACAGCTGGGCCGGTTTGTGTAACAGAGGATGGGTGTTTATTGCCTCTGACCAGAGGTTACACCACGCACCTGAAACCTCCTCCTCTCCCCTTGGTTGCGGGGGAGTCTGTGTAAACCTGGCTTCTGTGAGCTGTGCTCTCCCTCCACCCCAAACTCAGCCAGGAATGATTGAACAATGTGTTTCCCTTTATCTAATCAACAGTTTGACTTTCAGTCCAAAGTCACAGTCTTTAGGGAGGCTTCATTGATTGTAACTTCTTTATAAAGAACAAAACTTTATATTGATGTTTGAGGCATGAACTATTTTCAGTCTCTGACAACAATGCATAATTCTATGTATAAATGGCACATCTAGTTCCTTCCCTTCAAAAGTGTAGCTGAATTAGCAGGTGTTGTGTTAATGTAATTTATTCCAGAGAAAAACCCCCCAGCCCAACTTGTGTAAATAATAGGGGCTACATAGTGTTGCTGTCTCCTCTCATAAAAGCAGAGGGAGAATGGATGGAACACAACAGTCAATCTTCTCAGTTACCAGAGTGGAAATTCAGTCACTCAGCAGTCATGCTGGGCTGCCTAAGAGAAAAATGTCAGAAGAGGAGGTCTGAATGTCATCTGATCTGTGAGAAGGAAAACTAAAACTATGTCATTATCTCACTGCCCTCCTCCTACTGATCACTAATAATGGGAGTGGATGCAGGTTAAAATTAAATATCAGCTATGAAATATGATTGCTTTACAGAAGACATACCTGAAACATCTTTAGCTTAGGTACCATATACATAGGTGCTATATATAGCAACCAGCTGCTGAGAAGCACCCAGCTTCTGACTCAGAGAACCCAACTGATTCACAGAAGCTGTGTAATCCTGTTAATGGGGTGCACCATCTCAGCCCTTCTAGTTTATTTCTAGCACAGCTGTCAATGCAAAAAAAAATCATGTTGCAGGAATAGGAGTCATTTGGGAACTTTTGATTGCAAAGAAAAATCTCAGAGAAAGTGGAAGGGACTTGCCAAGGTGGATGTATAATATTTACGGATGGAGGTTGGAATGGAGTCTTGAAGGAGGCCCAAAAAGATCAACTGATTCAGCAATGTCTAGTTAAGTTTTGAACAGCTCCAAAGATGGAGGATCCGTAAACCCTTAGGGTCTAGTATTGGACTGCCCTTGTAGTAGAAAAGACTATCCTAATATTTAATGGGAATTTTGTATGTTCCAACTTGTGTCTGCTGCTGTTAGTCACCTCTCTCCTCACCTCTGAGAAGAGAGTTGCTGAATCTCCTCTGTAGGCAGGTAGCTGAAGATAGCAGTAAAATGCTCCAGGTATGCCTTTGTCCAGGCAGATTGAAGTCAGGTTTCTCATCCTATTCTCATGTGTCTTGTGCTCCAGCCCTGACCATATTGATGGCCCTTTACTGGCCTTGCTCACTATGTCCATGTTTTTCTTGGACTGGCAACCCCTACTGGACATAGTCCACCAGACATGACCTTATTAGTGAGAAACGGAGGAAGAACCACTTGATTCAACCTGCTGGCTACACTCCTGTTAGAACAGACCAATGTGTTGATGGTGTTCATTGTACTTCTTACCAAAACACTGAAGTCCCGAAGTCCTTTCTGCAAACCTTCTTTTTTTACCACTTTATTTCCGCTTTTTTTTTTTTTTTTTTTTTTTTTTTTTTTTTTTTTTTTTTTTTACTATTGCATAGTTATTGTTACATTTACATTGGAAGATTTGGCATATGACTTCTATGAACTTCCTAAGATTCCTGCCAGCCCTTTTCTCTAAGCTGTTGAAGTCTCTGCATAGAAGCTCTACCTGAAGCATATAAACTGCTCCACTCAGTTTGATCATCTCTGCATTGACTGAGAGTCTTCTGGGTCTTTCGTGAACGGTATTGGCCCCCGTACCAACCTCTAAGGGGTGCCACTGGTAATGAGCTGCTGGCTGGGCTTTGTGGCACCGGTCACAACCCTTTTAGCCTGGTGATCCAAACTATTTTCTCTTCATCATCCACTCATCCAGCCAATATCTCACTAACTTGGCCACACATTACCATAGGAGAAAGACCTTGGTAAAATCATTGTATAAATTATCCTAGTGCTTTCTTCTTGCCCACTTGTGCCAATCATTTCACCATACAAAGCTATCCTGTTAGGCAGAATTTGCTTTTGGTAAATCCATGAGAACTGTTTCTATTCATGTTCTTTTTTTACACGTTTCTTAACATATGTTTACGTATTGGAATTGTTTCCTTGTGTTGTCTGGAGTACGTACTAATTAGAGTCTCATTTTTTTCTGCTAATTAAATGGGATATAGTGAATCACTCTATGGAGACATTAGCACAAACAAGAAACTTTTAAGTATATCAAGAACAACAAACCCATAAAGGAAGTGATGGTTTTTGCCAGGTCTTGAAAAATAACAAATGGTTATGACAGATGCACAGGCTGCCAAAAACCTGAATAATTTCTTTGTATAGGTCCCGTCTTCAGAGGGTGTCAAGGAGTTCACTACATTAATCTTACTTGTGTCAGGTAAAGATGGAATTACATCAAGGAACAATTTTTCAAAGAAAATGGCAAAATACTTCCAGGACTCTGAGGGAACACCCAGGAATTGCCAAGACACTCAGTACTGAGGATGTGGTTAAAGCTTCCTGCAGTGACACATGACCTGGATTGAAACTGCCACTGATTAAAACCACCACACAATGGAAGACAATAGTAGCAAATTTGGGGGTGATCCTACAAAAGTCCATAAAACTTGTATTAGCTAAACTGGATTAAATGCTAGCTAGAAATAGTTATAAATCCTCCAGATGACATGATATGACAGAACATGAATGACAGTTATATAAAGGAAAATCTTGCACATGTAGAGCAAGAATATTTTAAGTACTTCAATAGAAAAACAGATAAGCAGAATTCATAGCCACAATTGGCTTGGATTTTAAAAGGCATTGATATCTGTTGAAATATTGAAGAAGCAAATAATTTTTAGTGATGAGTTAGTGTGACTAGATTTAAACAATTAAAAGCTAAATTTAAATTAGTCTATAATTTGTTAAATCAGTAGACTGCAGGCCAAGTAGTCTGTAGCCAGCACAAGCAAGAGCTGACATAATTTTTTTATGGTTCCTCCCCCTCTTCTAAGGAACAAGAGTAGCTGTTGCCTTTGCTTTATCTAAGACTCCATAAGCAAAACAGGAGATAAAGAAAGCAAAAAAAAAAGCCTCCTTGGAAAGATAAAGAAAGGAATGCAACAACTCAGGGAGGAAAAGTGACTGCTGAGGTAAGATGAGGTGTTACCAGCTTTAAACAAAGAACTGGAAAAAAATTGTAAAAGGAGTTGTGGATGCTTTGAACTTGTGATTGCTTTGAACTTTAAGGAGTTGAATCTACATGATTTCTGCTGTATACCATCTCCAATCTCATGTCTCACAGGACATCTGGCCAACAGACCAGTGAGAGTTTATTAACAGAGGCTACATATCACTGCTTAGCTCTGCATAGTTGTGTATGTTCCAGTAAAGCTTGTCTGTTAGAGGATGGACTTTTTTATCTCAGCTGTTGATTGCCCATTACCCACATTTATCACTTTGGCATCAGATTTGGCATTTCTGGGTGGGCTTGAAAGTTAAGTGAAGAGAGAAAGATAAGATCCCAGGCAGGACTAGAGGTCTGAAGGATGACTAATTCCTTCTTTGAATGCAAGGAAGGTGGAAATGCCAAGATAAATTTGTTTTGAAATAGAAGCAGTTATCTCCTCATACAGTACTATAAAATAGTTGGAAATAACTGGTAGTTAGCAATTCATGCTTCAAATGTATATGCCTCCCACCCAGTCACCTATGGCATGTAAAGAGCCACTGTGACACACCTGGTGATGCATCTGCTATCAGGAAAGGCTCTAAGAGTTGCATCAAACCCTGGGCTAACCAAGTGGCCACTGCCTCAGCTGAACAAAGTGGAGGAAGTCTGGATCTGTCTCCATCGCTCTCTGTCTTTGATTGGTTAGCAGAAGGCTATGAGGGCTTCCTGCCCAAACCAAAACCACAGAAACTACTCTTTTTGGATGGCACTGTAAAAGTGACAAAGCCAAAAACTAGAGGGTATGTTGCTTGGTTTGTGGCCTGGATTATGATGGAGGGGGAATACCTCACACGGGGTGTGTGATGGGGACTGTAACTATTAGCAAAATGATCCAGAAAAAGTTGCTGTTACTTTATGCTCAGGTGTACAGATGGCAGCATTAGAAGACACCTTGGTCAATCAGCCACTGCTAGGATCCTGTTTCAGGTTATGCAGTGAGGCACCAGCTCTTGCTCTGCAGGAAAAGGGCATGCAGTCAGCAAATAGCACACTTCCTTCAGCATCAATATTCAAAGGCTGTAAGTCTTCAAGAGATGGCCTGCTCCATCATCTTGAGGAAGGACAGAGTTTTGGCAAGATAGTATTGCAAGCACCAGATCTGACCTTCCCTGATTTAGTGGGAAAGTTTGAGATGGAAAGTGGTATGGTGTCACAAGTGTATCAACTTAGATAAAAAACTCAACACTGCCTAAACACACAAATCAGGCTGTTAACATGTGCTTACCCTCAGAGAAATTCAGGAATGAATAAAACCTTGAGAAGATTATGAAGTGGTGCAGGATGGTCTAAGATGAGTGAAGATGTAGCAATGTGTGTTAGGAATATAACGTATGTAACCACCAGTCACATGCAAAAGTAATAAACTCACAAGAGGATGTCTAGACTATAGAGCAGGTTGTGAAATGGACTCTTCTTATCCCAAACTTATAATAGTTTCACCAATTGACTGAAGTATTTCCAACTTACAGGAAGAGAGCCAGTACAGCTGCTCAGACAACAAAAGGACAGATGTTTCTCTGACAGAAGCTGGCTATGACTTGGGCCAGTATGTCACAGGAAAAATTATAAATGATTGTGTCTGGCATTAGGGTTTGCATAAAGGCTTTACATTGCTGGACATCTCCAGAGAGAACTGCTGAACACTGAGGATGGCTCTGAAAGAGGTTGTAAAGCAGCAAGGGAAAGCCTGAGAAATGAATCTCCCAATAATCCTAATGCTGGAATGAGGAACTACTGCATCTCCTGGAACAGAAGAGACTTGAAGATGCTCCATTTGTGATTAGGAGCGTGGCTGCCAAATAGATTACAACCATATGGTCCAACAGACAGATGGATTCGAGGCATGTTAAAGACAGTGTCAGCTACACACCACCAGGTAGCCGAGCATAGATTAGAAGCAAATGTTCAAAAGATGGATAAAGTAGCATGCTTGTTGCACCTGGCAGAATGAAATATTGGAGACTGAGTAACAGAGAGTCAAAGAAAAAAAAACACATGCTGACACTTCAGGGGATGAGACTTCTTAGAAATGTCAAGTAGGCCAGCCCCACCAGCTAAATCTAAAAAGGGGAAGAAAGACTAGAAAAACGTGTTCTATTTTTCAAATTCAAATGCATGGAAAAGATCATGAAGCTGAGGATTTGACTTTCATTTTGCAGAAAAATCGAAATGTAGCCTGACTGGGACAGAGAAAATGATAAACATCACAGCATCTCTGGATTTGTTTGAGTGCAAGTATTTTCAAATTTGTGATTTCATGATTTCCTCTCGTTGCTGGTACACTGAGGATACAATGCACCTGACTAAACTTACACGCCTGTGAGAAGTTTCGCAGGAAAGGTAAGAGTTCCCAATTGAAAAAACATTCTGACAAAGGAGTTGGATTCCAGGACATATTTAAATAAAGGACAGATAAAGAGTGGCACGTATTGGACAAGGTATAAAGGCTACATGAAAAGATATTGGAAAAAAGAAAATAAAATTAAAAAAAGGGTGCTTAAACTTGTCCAATATTTAACACTCAGGCTACATGACACATCTTTTCTGTCTACCCCAAACACAGCTGCTTCATATATGAAGTCTGGCTGATCCTACTTGTTGGCCGTGGCACTGAGAGGAGCAGGAAACAGGGAACTCAGGCAGATCGGTAGCATGAATGCTGGAGCCCCTACAGTGTTGTACAAGATCTCTAAGTCCTTCTAACTGAACAGAAGCCAAGCCACAGTACTGGAACATGATTCATAGGAGATATGTTGCATGTCTGGGAAAAAAAAACAATCCACAAATGAAAAGATCTAATGTTATTGAAAGTACTGAAAGGATAGAGAGTAAGAACAAAAACACAAACCAAACTCTCTTGTTCTTGGTTGCAGACAGCACTTGCAGCAGATGCGCTGAGATGGAGACTGTCCTCCCCGCTGAGATCAGAAGGACTGTGTTGGATTCAGCTATGGCTAAAGAGTGGCAAGCACAGACTTGATGGAAACCACTCACTTTTATCCAGGATCAAGTTCTCAGCAAAATGATTGCCTGGTGTGTCATTTTAAGATCACTCTGCAGAAGTATAAGAAAACAGCATTAGGTTATGTATGAAAAGGATGTGTGTGAAAAAGATGTGTGTATTTCAGAACAACGTGTGAATCTGATTAAATTAATGACATTTCCAATCAAACTGTGTTTACTGACTCCAATGTAGCAGTTATTGGATGCTTTTTTTGTATAAACCACCTGTGTTTTCTGGTTGATTAGTCATTAAATACTCTACCCAGTATCAAAACATAACGCCAAATGCAACTGATACGAAATTGTCTGATGTAAAAGAAATATTGGAACACAGATTTTCAATAGCTATCAGAAGCAGCCAGAGTGGCCTTCATAGTTCTGTGCCACATTGGTAGATACTGGAATGATCTGGAAGGAGGAAGATTATCAGTGGTATGGTTTTCTTTGGCTGGTCACCCACAGTTGCTGGAGTCTTAAATGCCTCTGTGTTGGCCACTAAGAAGTGTTGGCTGCATAACTGGGCATGTCCCAGTAAGCCTTAAGTGCTATAGACACATGCCATGCCAGGCCTTGGTGCTGATAATAGTCTCATCTATTAAAGGAGGGCCTTTAAGGAAGGTGGGACAAACAGGTGGTAGCTGACATGGGTTGCAGTTAGCGTAATAGCTTTTGTCTTGAGCGTTTTTCTCTTGCAAAGTCCAGCACAGATGCTGCCATGTGCTGCATATGTGACACAGGGAACAGAACAGGAAACTGGGGGAAAATGTCCCTAGAAAAATAGAGGAAGCAGTGTAACAGCTAAGAGAGAACAACACTAAAGCGAGCCTCAAAACCAAAAATGGGTAGAAAGTCAAAAGATCCAGAAGAAAGAAGCAGCGAACACTTCAAGTGAGTTCGAAGGAGCTGAATCCACTTGGATCCCTGCAGGTGACTGCTGCCAGGTCCCCAAGATGTTTGAGTAAGAGCTTGGTGAGATCTGCTACAAAACAGTGCTTGGGTCAATACCATTGTGCATGTATCTTGTGAAATTAATCTGTCTCTATCTCAGGCGTGTAGTGCCTACTATTTTAGCAACAAGGGCTGATTCTTCTCTAAAAGCCAGTTGAGTCTGGAATAATACAAAGACAAAAGAGAGTAATTAGTATCAGAACCTGTGCTGCATCAGTTCTTCTAACTTGTGTGAAATAAAGAGGATATTGAAAATGTCATGAATTTTCAGCACAGGATGTGTTCATTTCAATTGATGTACTGCAAATGGACAGTTTATGCCAATAAATTACTTATTAACTTATTGGATGCAAAAATTACCCATTGTTTTGTGTTGTATTTAATTATTTTCTGTCTACTATCAGTTTCACAGTCTCCGAATAACTCTTGGGGTTATGCCCCTTTTCAAATACCTTTGATATTATATCCATGACTATCTATTTTTCCCTTTGTTTAACTCATTAACTTCCTGTTTTTCCTTTTAGACAATTTTTTTTTTCCTGAGATTTTTCCAGTGGGCTTTTCTGTAAGTTTTTTCTTTGGAAGGTGATTTAGGGTTTTCATAGCGAAAATTCAGTTTCATTGCTTGGAAAAGCCTTGTTATATAACAGCAAAAACTGACTGATATACTAACCCTTTTTTCTTCCACTTTGGTTATTAAACAAGTCTTCTGGGGGTTATATAAGTTCAGAGATTCTTGAACTTCTGCCAGAGCCACGGTACACTTCCAGTGGGTATATATAACTCTTTAATGCCTAGAATGCAGCTGGATATGTTGGGTTTACACACACCCAGAGTCTAATGCACATTGCCTGTTCCGACACCGATTTGTTCTTTTGCCGTAGGTTACTAGATTGTCATACGATAAAGAGCCAGGTGCCAACAATCTTAGCAATGATGCCCCAGCTAAATCTGCATTAGATCAAAGTGCACCTGCTAGAAGTATTTCCCAGGACATGCAATCATTTAGCCTATAAATTCAAATAATGCTTATTCTCATGGTTGAATTACATCTAGCAGTTTAGTCACATATGTGAAGAAAAGTTGGTGGGTAGGCCAAAAAATGAATAAATTCGAGTCTCTGATTCCTGATACAGGTTTTACAGCCCTGGAGCTCCATGAATTCCAGTGGAGTTACTTCAGATTTATGCCGTTTAAGCATGAAAAGGTTTGGAATCACTTGTGAGGATTTTCTATTATTATCTGGAAAAATATTTACAAAGATGTACTCTCCTGCTGTTTTATTAAATTGTATTCAGTAGTAATGGGTATGTGGCTTCTGTCTCGAGCCCTAGTTTTCACATTTTAGGGCCGGATAACTTTCTAACCATTAACTGTTTCAGAGCCAACCAAGTGAAAGGCTGTCAGTGCTGTAGGGAAATTTTATTGCCTTTAATGGATGCAGAATTTCCTCACTGACTTAATTGAGCAACAAAACAGGATACAGTCACCAAAGGTAGTCTACCTTCTGTTAGAGCTTTTGTGGAATAGTTACACCTTAGGCCTGGAGTACAGCATTTAAAGTCTAAATGCTTCTTCTTGTGACGTGGTATAACTCACGTGTTGTTCCTTAGAAATGACCCTCTTGGAGAGCTTGTTTCCTTCCACTGAATATATGGTGCTAAACTATGTTTAGGTGGTGAAAGTACAGACTTGTGTTCAAAGTGGCCAGGGCTGTAGGTGCCTTAGAGAATTTAAAGCATACAAACAACTTTGTTTGCAGATCTGTTAAAATCCTTTTTCTGGATGACTGAAACTTATTGTTGTCACATACCCATGAAATATTATATCATCTTATGTCATTGCCTGCAAAGTCTTATTCTAGCCAGAGTTGCCTAACTAGTACTCCTGGTGGGATGTCCAGGAGAAAAGAAGGGCTGGATGGCCGACAGACTGGTTTATTGTCTCAAGTCTTATTGCTATTGTGATGTCTGTTATTAAAAGTACATTTATAGTGCTGCTCTCACAGGCAGTCCTTTTCTATCTGCATTTGATGGTTTTGTTTCTAAGCTGAAATCCAGTTTTATGCTGTGTGCACAGTAGGCAATAATAGGTCTTCTGGAATGGTCTTAAGTTATCTAATGGCATAATTAGAATTTTAAATACAAAGGTTCCTTTTCCAAACCATTACAGGGTCTTCAAAAGTCTCTCCTTGCTTTATTGTGAGTAAAACTTCTGTGTGAGGATGAAATAGCAGCACATTTTCAGAAGTTGTGAACACAGTTTTTGAATAAAAAAAGAGTATAAATATAATAGTACTTTTTTGATGATAAAGAACTAATTGAAACAAATTAATAAATGATTTTATTTGCATAATTTTAAGTACGTTTAGCATGGCTTGCTTCATTAGTCAACAGAGGCTGTGCTCGAGACACATGCAGCCTCTTCTGCTGAGGACCAGTCTGGATTCTAATTAGTTTTACCATGGTCTTTTTTCCACTGTCTGCAGGATTATGGGGGTCTGCTATGCCTAAGGAGGCTTTTCTGTGCAGGAGTTGTCCTTGAAGAACAGAGGTTCCTTTAGATTTTAGGCCAGCAAATATAAAATCTGAGTGGCCCAAAGTGTCTTTTTAACAGTACTGGAACTAGAAGTGGAGAAGTAGATCCAGAGTCATGGAGTCAAACCTGATCCTGTGCAGCAGCTTTTCCTTAGCTATATCCAGCAGATCCTGGGCAGAGCTGAGAATAATAATAATTAAAAAAAACGCGATAAACATGTTAATACTGGTAATATTGCCTGTTCTTTTGGCACTTAGCTTTCCTCTTGGAGAAAAGCCAGCTCATTTTCTGTTTTTTTTCCGTGTTATGGATTCTCTTGAGATGCTACATACTGAGGTCAGGCTTTGTGATTTGGGTTAAAGCAGTGGAGCTGAGAGTAAATCTATTAATTTATTTCAATGTAGGAAGTAAGAATCTGAACACTTACTGCTGTTGCTGAATCAGTAAACAGAGGTTAATAAATGGTAAACTCTGCAGCTTTTTTCTGCAGACAGCACCTGGAATAATCTTACAGGTATTTGTAGGACATTAAGTATGAGTGAATTCGATGTAATTTTAAACTTGCAGACTTTCAGGTATCAGTGTGGAAGAAAACAGATATTACAGGAGTTTTTATTGTAATTCTGAAGCTGGAGACTTGAAACCATTTTTGAGAGACTAAGTTTTGCTGTGAAAATAAACATGTTTCAATTGCAGATCAGGGTGATTTTGAAAAACAAGCTTAGATGCTGCATGAAGATTATATCTGCAAGAGTTATAAAAAATACATCATATACAGGGGACCAGAAGTGAAGTATTACAAAGGTGAGAAATGTAATGAGTAAGCCAGGAATGAAAAAGGTTATAGTCTGGCTGGAAAGTAAGTGTTGAGTGGTCTAGGCATCTGCACAGTGCAGATGGGACTGATGTACTGTAAGCTTTTGTACATATTGAGAACTACTCAAGATTACAAAGTTTATTGCTATACAATTTTTTTTTCTGTGAGCACTGTTAGCAAAAGTCAAAGATGGAGTCAAGAGAGAAGTAGATTTGCTCGGAGAGATAGATGTGTGATGGTGATGGGCTGAAAGTTGTCAGTAAGGGAAAACTGGGAGGAGAGGCAGCTTACTGAGTGGCACAGGGCTGCAGGAGAGAGTAGTAATTGGAAGGTTGTCAGTGACCAAGAGTTAAAAGAATGAAGCTAAGCACAATATAACTTTTTGGAAAAACCTGTAGTGACACCATTCCAGATCTAAGCCTGGGAGACTTCAACCCTGTCCATCAGAACAAGTGCTAATTAATAGATCCCACCTTGCTCTAACTGGAGCAATGTGGAATTCACCCATTTCTTGTCTCCCGAGCCCGAACACCAAAGAGGTGACTGTGGCTGCAGTGGTATTTGTTATTAGCTGGTACAGCTGGTACAGCCTTTAGACAGTAGCTCTGTGACAGTAGCATGTGATGAGTCCTGATTAGGTCATGCATAAAAGAGGTGATGAGGGAAAGAATCTGGGTGCTATTACATGTTTTCTCTAATAAAATAAAGCTGATATGAGTGCAATTTATTTGACTACTCACATAATCTGAGTCTTGTTCTACGATTTGATTTAGAAAGTGGAAAAGGAAGCAGAAATTAAAGAGGAACAGAAAAAATTGAGGGGGAAAAGCATGAACAATTCAAAACACGGCTCTAGCATTTTTACTGCAAAATGAAACAAATGAAATTTCAGTCTGGATTTTTGAGGGGATTCAGAGACTTCACAAAGTTACAGAAAGGAAGGGTTTTTATTAAGGTAATGGGAATCATTATTGTGTGGTTTTGGGAAGCATTGCTGAGTTTGCTTAAGTGCAAATTAGATAGGAGACGATGTATGTAAGAGCTTAAAGAGATCAAGCAGTGATATAGGTGGGGGATTTGGCTATCAAAATCATTTAGGATTATCTAGGTTTTCCAAAGACTCCCTGTGACTAAAAGGAAAATGAGGAGGAACAATACAGCTAGCTAGTATGATCTTATTAGTCAAATCACTAAAACTAGAAGCATTTGCTTGGAATGGGAAATACACTTGGAATGACAGAGTTGTGTTTTACTAATACGTCAGCTGGAAGGTGGAGTTATCATGGCTGAGGGCTAGGAAGCAGAAAGACAAAACAAGGGGGGGAAAGTTTCTATTCGACACCAATAGGTTTGAATGAAATTGCATTAGGTTTATTTAACTAAAATAAAAAAAACAACACATAGGTTGCTTGCTAATCCTGGTCTGTTTCAGAATTTTGTTACCAAAACCAGAGGTTAATCTCTTTGAGCTACTGTTTTTCATTATGGTTCATACACAAGCGAACAAAAAAATTTATGTCAGTGACTCCCTTATCTGAAGTAGAACAAAACTGCAACAACTAACTTAAATGGAGAAAAAACAGGAACTTTGTTGTGCAGGAACATTATTTATATTTATTTATTTGTTAAAATACCTTAAATGTATGACAAATTGTCAATATCAAAAATCATTAAAGGAATTAGCAGGTTATGTATCTGTTCTGTATGTATCTGTATGACACAAATTTGTCTCTTTGGTTGTCATCATGCTTTAGAATAGTCTAGACACCACAGAAATTTTTTACCTCCCAAACATTACCAGACCCAGTAGAAAACATGGAGACAGAAAATTCTCATTGTTTGGACAGTGTTTGCTGCTTGAACTTCCATCTCTGTCTTGTCTAGGAAAGATACGTTGGGTGGAAAACACCTGTGGACTGGACCTAAGCCACCGGCAATTAGTTGGACTTTGGGGACTGGATTATTGAGAATGGCAGGTGATGTGAAGAATGTTGATAATTTCAGGAGAGTGCTTGGTGGGACAGAGGAAAGTCAAATCTCATGGTGAAGGTGTAATGATGTTGAACAAATATGGAGTGTGAGGTAGTGTGAAAATACCTGGTGTTCTGGTGCTGAAAAACTCAACCTTTCCTGAAGCATTCTCACTTAGATCAGCTGTGTATTAAATGTGGTGTGTGCAGCTTGGGAAATACACTGTAAGAAATATTTCTGTACTTCATAAGATCATTCCCTTATTGTTCACTAACCTGTTGTCATCACTACAAGCTGTGACCTAGACCTCTCATTAATCATAGCTGAAGAGCTTTGTAGGTCTAACACCAGGGAAGGAAGTCAGGATTTTAGTTCCCAGCAATCTTCTCTTGTTCATAAATATTTTTGTTAGTTTCGTGGGGAAAAGGAAAATTAACTTTCTGCTCCTCTCTCCTTGACTAAACTTGTTCCTTTTGGTGGAGTGCAGATATCGTCAACAGTAATGGACAAAGAAAGTTCAGCAATTGTGTTACTCAAATTTCTTTTGTAAAAAAAAAAAACAAAAAAACCCCCAACCCAACAACAAAAAACCCCTAATGTTTGCAAAACAGAACAGTACAAAAATGCTAAAAAATCACCAATCATGAGACAAGGTAAGATGCAGACCCTAGGTACATTCTGCTTTTGGTTGCACTGAAGGTTCTGGATGATGAAACTAATTTCAGGTTACTCCAGATTTTTCTTTTTGCAAGAAAGAATAAAATCTAGCACATTTGTTAAACCAGTTGCCTTCCTTATGATATCAAAGCTCCAAGAGTAAAATACTCTATTTTTAGGTCTTATAAATTCCTGATGGTGCAGAATTCAACATACTGAGCTGGAACTTAGAGCATGACAGATGCAGATTGATGCATCTAATAGTATTGCGATCTTAGTTTTTGCTGTTGATTGAACTAAATACTATAAAAATTGTATTTTTATGTATATCAGAATGCTTCTTTAAACTATTTTGCGCTGCTGAGCTGAGAGATACTTAGCATATCAAAGCAGCAGTATGATTGTAATACCCTGTTTAAATTAAACTGGGACATACACAGAAAATAAAATAAACCATGTGTTTTTCTTGAAAGGTCTGCACGTTTTAAGGTCAGATCTAAAAAACCTTTCCAAAGCCAGTGGTAAATTGGGAATATTCTGTGCTATAAGAGGTTGTTTTTTCGGTTTCATGACTGTTTGTCCAAAAACTTTTTAAAGTTTCACAACGAACTCCATCAAGAGGCTTTTCTATTGAAATCTAATGCGTTCTGTCACATCTTTTGCCTAAAGACGGAGAACTTGGCTAACCATAGCCAGAGGCAGGGCAGCAGAAGATGTGTACAGTGACTCTAAGTGGAAGTGAATGACTAGTGACTGCCCAGGCATGGGATGGGAAGGAGAGCTCAGCTCAGGCTGAGGCATGCTAGCAGGGTTGTCTCGTTCCCTGAAGATGTCCTTTGTGACCCCTCTCCTTTCCTCTCACATTTCCTGGGGCAAGAGGCCCCAGCAGGCAGGAGCAAGGACGGGGAAGATGGCAGATCTGGAGGCAGGGGCTTATACAGGGCTGTCTGTGCTTTCCCAGCAGCAACTGGGACAGAGCTAGAGCCTTGTCTTGCATCTGCTCTTGAAGGGGGGCTGCTGTTGGGCACACCCCTGTGCATGCTGAGGAGGAAAGAAATGCCCTCATGGGCAGACAAAGACGCCAGAGAGCACTTCTGCCATGGTCCGTGGATTCTCTAGCAGTCCACACAAACAACACAATTTGTCTGCTCTCCAGACATTTATTTGTTGAGTGGAAAGGAGGGCTGAGCACTCACAGGACAGCAAAACAGAGAAATTAACAGAATGCTTAGAGAGATAATAATGTCATGGGGAACTACTCCTGATTCAGTTACCAGATGAAAAGTGGCTCAATCAATTAAATGGCCATCAAACAATCCAGTGCCTGGCTGGCCTCAGTGACAGTAGCTTGCATGAATGCACAGACATTACTCTTGTTGAGATCATTTACCCAGTTAGTGCAAACTGGAACTCCTGTTGTCCATCTTAAGAGTCAGACTAATAATGAAATAGCACCAAAGACTTTTCTACCCAGGCATCATCCCATTAGTTCAGTTTTTGGATTTGAGTCCTTTCGAAAAATTCTGGAAGATGCCTACATTTTAATGCTATACATTTCCTCCTGAAAGGAGAGATGGGGATTTGCAGGTGCACATTGTGTGAGTGTGTCAGTGACAGAGAGGAGCCTGGTTCATTGCACAGGTGTCTGTGCAGTGCAGCAAACCTCTCAAGTTGGTAGAATCAAATTACATTCAGCATTGTGCAGTGCAAATGAGCTTTCTTTTCTTGGCAAATGAGAGGGTTTTTAGTACATAGATATTTAAGTGGGATTTTTTGGAAGTCAAACCAACAGGCTGTGTGAGGACAGGCTGAAAAAGGGATGTGAGGTGCAGGCGGCAGCTGCATCTGTGCTGTTGTCATTGCTCAGCCTTTCACCTTGCACGTGCTTACTATATTGTAAAGGTAATAGTAAAATAGTAACAATTTCTTCCATCTCTCTTCCCCTGTAAAATGCTGAGTGACAAAGTAGTGTCTGGAGAACAGGCAGCATTATCCTTATTTCACCTTGGTGTTAACCAAAGCCTTAACAAGCCTGGAGCCTGTGCAAAAAAAGTGCTGGTAAGTGTGTGACCAGCCCATGCACACCTGCTGCTGCAGCTGGGTGGGAAAGCAGGCGCTGCTGGAGGTTCCAGTGTTTCCCCTGCAATGGTTTGCATTGCTGAGGCTGTTGCACTCAGCAGCAGCCAGGCATGGCCGGGGGAGAAAGCAGGGCACCAGCGAGGAGCAAAGCCCTGGCATGGTTCTGTGGCTTAACCCCAGTAGACAGCAAAGCAACACACGGCTGCTTGCTCACTCCCCCACCCCATGGGATGTGGGGGAGAACCGGAAGGGTAAAGTGAGAAAACTTGTGGATGGAGACACAGGCAGTTTAATAGTATTTAACACCACCCCACCCCCACCGCCCCCACAGTAAAGCAAAGGAAATAAAAAACAACAAAGAGGAAGCGACCCCTCCCTCTCCCCTTCCCCGCCCCCACCACTCCCTGCCAAGAAACACAAATGATGTAAAATCAAGCAATTTCGATCTGATTGGTGACCAGAGCAACAGTGTCCACCAACCTCCACCTCTGCCCAGTTTTATTGCTGAGCATGATGCTATATGGTTTGGAATATTTCTTTGGTCAGCTGGGGACAGTTGTATCCTCTCCCAGCCCCTTGTGCATCCCCAGCCTCCTCGCTGGTGAGGTGGGGTGAGACGCAGAAAAGACCCTGCCTCTGAGTAAGCCCTACTCAGCCATAGCTAAAACATCCCTGTGTTGTCAACACTTTTCATCACATACCAAAAACACCACTCCATACCAGCCACTATTAAGAAAATTAACTCTACCCCAGTCAAAACCAGTACAAATTGTTAGGGATGCTGAGCCATTGCACTGCATCCAATCAGTGTTCCTGTGTTCAAGGAATAAGCTTCAATCTCTGGTGCTCCTCTGGGTGGGAGAAAGAATGAATCAGTGCTTGCTCCAACACTGGTCCTGACCCTTCAGCCAAGGCTTGCACAAGTCTCCCCCCTGCAGGTGGTGACATTTTTTTGATGTATACAGGCAAGGGGAGGCAGTGTAATTAGAAGAGTAAAAAAGCTGAAGGAGAACTAATTAATGTAGTCATTTTTTTTTCTGGCTTTGTTAATGAGGAAATGGAATTGGGAAACAGATACTGTATATGAAACACTTTGACAGTTTAAAAACTGTTAGCTGCATCTAGTGAGACTGCTTAATTTTTAGTACTGATAGCAAAGCAATTCCCAGAACAACAGTTCTCTGAGCTGCAGTGGTACTCTGGGGATGCTGCTGCTGTTTGTAACAATATTACTCCTCTTCATCTCTTCTTCTTTTTTTTAGTCTCATCACTCCCTATTTATTGTGTTACTTGCTGTGTGTGATGAGAACAAGGGAGGTTCACATTTGGAGCGGCTCCTGGATGTCTCGCCGGATCTCAGCCAGCTCTCCCAAGGATCAGCGGATCAGGCAGCTGACTCCTTCATCCCCTCTCTTCCCCATACTTCAGCAGTCACCAGCCTTCATCCAGCGTCAAAGGCAGGTGAGGGACAGATCACTGATGACTTTTCATGCGTGAAAGACACCTAAGAAAGAAATGTGTATAAATGACTATCCTTTCCCAGGATTTTACACAATGTTCAGTACAATAGTTGATAACAGTAAGTGAAAGTAGCACAATTTGAAAGGAAAGCACCTAGTTTTGTAGCATTGACCTTTGTTGCTGTAGTACAGGTTTTTGTAGAAAGTTGGTTGAAGAAAACCATATATTTGCTTCTTACCCTGAAACAGAAACAAACAGACAGAAAAGTTGGTACATTATTTTTCTTTTACCTTTATACTTTGTTATCAGAATGTTAAAATACAGTATGCACTCCCATTTTTTAATGCAGGCATCTTGGCATGGATCCATTTATAAACGCTGTTTGTAAATGGCAAGCTCACATTGAAAGCAATGGGGTTTGAGATGTATAGGATCAAACACACTCAGCTCTTGAGTAGATTTGCTGATTTACATGAAAACTCACATTTGTTTGTATGTCCAACCACTGCATTTTTTGTACAAAAATAAATTGTTTCTTAAGCACATATTTTATCTTCTCTCATAAGTATATAGCTGTCAAAATCCAGGCTGCATTCTGATGTGGTCCTCACTGTGTCAGACTTTCCTTTGGGCTAACATGCATATCAGTATCCACAGAAGGAGAAACCCCAGAATTTTCTGTTCTCCCACATTTACTTGCTACAATTGAATATTCACCCCAAAAGGTGCCGTACTGGACAGCTTCAATTACAAACATGAACATTTGAATCAGTTCCACACTGGGCCAAATTCAGAACTGGTTTTAACTCCAGTTTGTCTGTTGGGTTTCAGAAGAAGGTGGTTTCTTCCTTTTCTAGAGAGAAGTGGCTTTGCTTTCAATGTAAAAATGTGCAGTAGTACAAATATTGCTTGAGCTGTTCTTCTTGCAACAGATCTGAATTTGGCCTACAGCTTTTACAAATTTGGACTGAACGGGAAATCCTTGATTACTGTATGCAATCCCTTGCTCTCTGATGAAAACAGGTTATAGAATTTATTTAATAAGCTTCAATTTACCCCACTTATGTATTTTTTCCCCCCACTCTAATATTAATTAGAGGAACCCATTCTTCCAAAGGCTCAAAATGTTCTTCTAAATCCAATCTTATGTATTCAGGAACAATTTATACCCATTTATTCTCATGCCACCATTTTCCTTTAGCTTAATAGCTCTTTCTTCTCTGTTTATTTACCTCCCCACAACATATTTGTAGGCAGCAATCATAACCCTCATTGTTTATCACATGTTTACTTAGTATTTTAATTAGAAATAGCAGCCCTGATTTCTTCCTTTTTCTTTTCTTTATAAAATAAAAGATTGATTATTGGATATTTCATGCCACCAATTTTCTTTCTTTTTTTCTGTGTTAATTTTAAATGGCATCAATTTGTTTAACTTGCTGCTCATACAGAAAAAAGAATTTTATGCCTAATTGGCTGCATTTTCATAGCTACACAAAGGGGACATTGCATAAAGGCAAAGCAATTGGATCCCCTGTCAAAACAAATTAGAAAGTATATTTTTGGTTCTCGTTAGGGTAACAAAAATACTTGAATTCTTCACGAGCTGTATAATCATTTGACCTGTTTATGACCTCAGGTGCATTGGTTCACCTCCAAAGACCAAATGAAGTGATAACTGTAGCTAGTCAATAATCCAGGACTTAGCTGGCCCAGGAGACATTAGTATTAGTGTCCTGTGGGTGATGTCTAAATTACATGGCAGTCAGGTATGTGTACACTAGAGTGGTCATTAGAGTGGGCAGATGTGCACAGCTAATGGCTTACAGTGGGGATTGCTGCAGGGGGAATTCCTTGAGAAAAAAGTGAGTTAATGTGAGACAATAGGCTACACAAAAGGGTGCTTTTCTCTTGACAAATTTTCAACATACAGACTAGTTATGATTCACTGATGGACTAAATATGTGAATTATTAATTTAACATAAAACATGAAACTAGTTGGGTGCATAAACACCAATACCATACAAAGAAAGCTTTTAATTCTAAATAGGTAAAAAGGAGGAATGCAGCACAGAGCCTTATGCATAAGAGAATAAAGTGCTACACATGGAAGCAAAAAATGTCTGTGATCTCACTGCAGCATTGAGAGCTAACCAGCATTACTCCCAGATCACAGAGAAAACTAAGTGCACAAGTGACCTATGTACCAGCATCTATGCAAATCTCAGGCAGATGCAGAGATTTATACACACTTTACACACCCCTGAGGAAATACCCATTTTATACCACTGATGGAGCAGATGTATTTTCCTCTGTGAAATGTGCATAGAATCTGATCAGAACAAAGTGTTTAATGTATTCAAAGCAAGCACACAGCATCCCTTAACTTTACCAGTAAATGGAATAGAGATCAATGTTGTACCAGAACTAATTAGAGGGTTTGTTGTATGCTATGACTACACATTTGCAGGAGTGCTTTAGAAGAATTCTGTGCCATGCCAACTGCACTGGAAATTCTTATCCAGGCAAAAATAACTTTTATCTTGATCGTAATTGGCATTGTGATGAAAAAGCTGTCAATGAGAGTATTTAAATCCCTTGAAAATTTTGATGTGGGTTTCCAGTATTTCCTCCTGCTCCCCTCCCACTTCTGTCTTTTAACTTTGTGGATATGGAAGACAGAAAAGTAAAAAACTCTGGGCAAAAGTCATTCCTAAGAAGAGCCTTATAGAGTAACCAGCCCAGTCTTGCATCTGGATATTTTGTAACAGGAAAGTGAGTATTATGCTGCAAAATTTGAATTTGTACTTAAATTTTTTTTGGTGTCATACCATCAGAATAAAAGAACACAGTGCAGTTATTTTCTGTGTAATTCTAAACTATATAATGAGATGTGTATTTGAAACGTCAAGGCATTTGAATGTATCTTGTGCCATGGTCATGGAAAATTATGTAAGGATCCATGAATAAAACATTTTTAGTACATAAACAGAGGAGAAACAGAAGAAAAAAGGAACAAAACATGCAATAATGAATCAAGAAGGAAATGAATCCTTTAATCTTTTTCTGACTTTGGATCATAGCACTCCAAGTAAAGCAGAATTACTCATAGTAATGTCCAGAGAAACACATAATTTACGTCTCCACTGCAAAGATTTTAATCCTCAGGTTTTTTTGAACCCTACAGATGGAGAAATTATTGTTAGCCTTTCTAAGCCTTTGATACTTCAGTGAGGAGATCCAAAAAGGGGCACATTAGTGTCCGTAGATTTAAATGCAGGATTAGCAAGGTGTTAGTGTTGAATTCAGGACAATGAAAGCCAACCTCACAAAGAAAACAAATCACTCATCCTGCTTCTGCCATCAGCTGGCAATAACATTGCAAGGAAGACTGCTTGTTCCAGGGGACTTGTGGCTCACATAGTGACACAGATATTTGTCAGTCTAATGAAAGCCTAGGAGAAGGGAACATATAATTTGGAAATGACTTCGGTAGCTGAGTTATTGAGGGGTTAAATATAATGCAATTATTTCTACATGACAAGTGATATGGCAGCTGATTTTGAGATATGATGTTTTAATGATAAATGAGTTCCTGCGATTATTCAGGACGTTGTTGCTCAGTGCTGGTGAGACAGGTTTTGCTGCTTGTTAGCTGAAAACCCAAGATCTGTCAGAAGCAGGGTACTAAGGAGATCATTTATACTGACTAATAAAAATGAAGTGTTCTCCTTCTAGAACTGGTTCTTATTAATACCATTGTGCAACTAGTGAAGTGATATGAGGGACATCCAAAGTAAAGACTGTATTTTCAGACTCTTGCTAAGAACAACCCAGCCCTTCTCAAAGTGCAGACCTTTATGCTTTTGAATTAAAAATTAAGCTTTATTTTGCTGATTAGGCTTTATTTGGATAATCATCTGGAGATGCAGTAAATACAAACTAGGTTTTCTGCTGGCTCATAGGTTGACATTGGTTCAGAGAGTGAGTGGAACTACGGGGAGATCCACATCTTGACCATCCCCATCCCAAGCTGTATCTACTGAGTATGACTGAGTATGTATGACTGAGTTTAAATGGTTTTAAAGTTTTAAGACCTTATGATTCTCCAAACTGTTTCCATGGATTTAATGCAGCATTGAGAAATGCAATTCCCTGGACACAGGCATGAGTTTAATACTGTAGAAACTGTGACTGATGGTGCAACAGGGAAGGGTTAATTTGTTGATCAGACTTGTTCCGAGTGTTTGCCGTCTTTGAGAAATTCCACAATCTGGAAAAATAACTAAGTTGGTTTGGGGAATAGAAAGAGGGACTCTGAGTGTTTTCTACTTCAGGGAAATTATGAAGAGCTTTTTTGAGAAAGAATAGAAATATTTTATTTAAAAAATTGGAAATCTTGCTGAGATCATAGTTGGATACAAAGGCTGGGTGTTTTCCTACAGGTAAGAAGGCAGTTTTAAAAGGCTTTTGAGTTCTGTCGTTTACATGAACTGTTTTTCTACATTTTCTGATGGTGACACTTTCTATCTCAGAACTTCTGCCTGCTCTCAGAATTGACATAGCACAAAGGACAGTCAGATAAACTGGACTGATGCCACAGTGTCCTCATGTGCAAAGCCCTTGTGGTGATGAGGTGGAAGACAAAACTGGCAATGGTTTGGAAGAAAAATAATAGGCAGAGACAAGATGAGCATTTTGAGAATTAAGAATTTCTGATAGAGAAGGGTATGTGCTTTAAAAACTTGAGCATGGAAAGACAAGCATTATTAATTTTCACCCTTTTCCCCATTTAAAATGGCTTTTTTTAGCAGTTAAATTTTGCCTATTTCCAAAAGTTCATCATCCTATATGTTACCTGACCATTATTCAACTAGAGAAGGAGTGCTGACTGAACAATTGCCTACCTTAGCAGTGAGAACAGGGTCAATCCTACATGCTGGTATTTTTTCAGGAAATAGTTCTAGTTTAACACCAACGATTTCTATTTTGCAGCAGCATTTTAACATCACTCTTCCTTCAGAGATCTTCTACCTATGTGATAAACAGGAGAGATACTGTACCTGAGAGAACAGCATGAACCAAGGCTGAGGGGAATAGCTGGGGCAGGGTGGATAAGGGTGTTGCTCAGCTCTGGTCCCTTGGAGATGGAGGGAGCTGTGGCAGAGGTTCAGGACGCAAGAGGGCTCCTTTCTCCAGCAGGCCTGGCCAGTGGTAGCGCAGAGGAAGTGGTGATGCTCATCCTCCACTTCACTGCCTGTGGGTTAGAGCTGATGAAGACATCAAACAGCAAGAGGAGAAGCACAGAAGTGGAAAGAGCATGATGGAAAGAAGATGCAAGCATGCAAAGAGGAGGAATCTCCTGGTGGAGCCGGAGGTAAGAAGGGAAATCCATGTCTGTGAGCTCCTTGGTTGTCTTCCTTGGCCTGAAAGACCTCTGCAGATAAAAGGAGCTTGCTATTCTGTGCTGGAAGCAACAAAATGTTTTCAAGGTTTTTTTCTTCTGGGAAAAAGAGAGATATATGTACATGGCTGTGAAAGATGTTTAGGGCACTGTACCTGCCTGGGAGAAGCTCACCTCCATCCATGTGTGGTGCCAGGTTACTGGCTGAGAGCCTTGACCATGTGGCTGTGCCTCCAGTGCCAGTTCAAGGAGTATTTCACATTTCTGAATATTCAGCTTGTTTTTAGAGATTGAAGCATCTTCAGAGAGGCAGTCAGAGGCTCTCAATTCCCTGAGACACTTCTGAAAAATTCAGCTCTGAGGCTTTTTTAAGTGCTTGTGTTTTTTCTGAGTCAGGCAGAGCAGGTCTGGAAGCTGGAGTTTCGCACAGTTCTTGGTGTCCTCATTACAAATGCAGAGCCGACATCCTTTTTCCAGTTTGACCAGAAATTTTACCCTGCTGCTGAAAAAGATTTTCTGGCAGAAGTTTGCTGATGCCCAGATAAACTCCATGAAAACCTGTCCTGTAGATGAAGTAGTGTTTTCCAACTTCTTTGACAGAAAATTTGCTGTTAAAACCTTATTTCGCAGAAATGCATCCTGTACTGGAGACTTAAAGGGGAATTATTGCAGATTTCTACCTGTGAAGCCATAGCAAAGACTGGATCCAAGAAGGAAGAGCAATGAGAGTTTTCCCTTTAACCTGTCTTCCCCTCAGAGGGTCTTTCAGTGCACTCATGCAGCACCAGTTTGGTGGGAACCCAGAAATTCTCAGTTGCTCTTTAAAATCTCCTTCTCACAATAGACTTAGTTTACTTGGAAAGAGTCAATTAAATTAAAGCAGTTTATCTCAGCTAACTGACTTCTAAACTTCTCAATTGTCTTTGCAGTCCTGAGGGCAGCTTCGTAGATACTGATAACACTGGACAGGAGATAGTGGCGTTGGGGTGATGGGCAGCTCATGCCAAAACAGAGCACCTAGCTCAACTTGTGAGTGATTTCAGCCTTCAGGATGAATATTATTGCTGCAAGTGCAGCAGCTCCTCTGGGAAGAGTTATATGTGCATTATCCACCGGAGGCTTTTTTAAAATTAAAATTCATTCTCAAAGGAGACTGTAACAGAAAGACTTTAAGAAATGCAATTGGTCTGAGAGGAACAATTTTACTATTGCATACTCCTTTCTTTCTTCTATGTCTGCAGCCTGGACTCACTGTCCAGGGCTGGCAACTGACCATGGGGCTACAGTGTCTGAGGTGCTGCTTGACCACACTGACCAAGGGGGCCTCAGCCAGGAGCTCGGCAGCCACCAGCTCTCTCTCCAGCTGGCTTTCCATGTGGTGGGAGCTTCAGCACACGTTGTGTGCTTTGGCACCAAAGGAGACACAAACACAGTGTTTGGAGTTTAAACACGACTTTACTGCCTGCTTTGTCCCATCTTTGCATTAAGAATGGGAATGTAGGAATCCAGCTCTCTGACTTGGGCTTGAATTTCTGATCTAACACCAGCTTCCTCTCTGTTTCTCTTCTAATTAGTCTCACAGAGAGGTGCTGGAATTGTTGAGAGGGTCCTGGAGGGAATAACTGTGTACATATGCCTCTTGCCCAAAGCATGAAGGGAGAAACCCCTCCTGTTTTGGCATTCCTGGAAATGTGCAAATAATTCTTTTATTGGTGTTTAGACACAAATGGTCTTTTGAAGCTTAGAACATACAAGGCTACTGCCATTTTTTTTCTTTGGGATCTGTGGAAAAAAATGACAGGGCATTAGTTCCTAAAGAGAGGGCATTTGGAGCTGAATGCAGGCCTGGGATCTCTGGGAGTGTGTCAGTACCAGGAGCTTTTCCCATGGCAGTTCTGCAGCTTTTATCTGTTTTCAGCATGATTACTGTGGATCTGCAGGGACTTTGAAATTTCCCCTTTAGGCTTGATTTGGGGAGCCCTCTGATTGTAGAACTGATTTCTTTCTTTCTAAAATTTCTGGCTGATCGTCCCATTAGTCATAGTGTGTGGAGGATGTGAAACGGGAAGCTACAGAAAACCAGGCAAGCCATGTTTATTTTTTGCTCCCTCTGATGGCTCATTCTGCACCCTCTGTGCACATACAGCTTTTATGCTGGCCAGTTGCAATCTTAAAAGTGACAATAATAATTCAGGTCACAGCCTAACAAAGTATCTATAAACATTCATGTCTTCTGGCATGTGAATAGCCCTTCTGAACATCAGGAGTTTTATTACCTTACTGTTTTTGTGAATAAGGGATTTTCCGTGTGTCTCAGCAGATATGAGTGATTAAGCAAACTAACAAGAGAAGAGAAAACCAGTTTTGAAAAGTTTTTTGTTTTACCAAGTGGATAAAAGACTATAGAACCATAGTATAATCTGGGTTGGAAGAGACCCTTAAAGGTCACCTAGCCCAACATCCCAGCAATGAGCAGGGATATATTCAGCTAGATCAGGTTGCTCGTATACATCTACCCATTCAATTTTTATGTTTTAAACTTAGTAGGAATGAATAGAAAATGTTAGATATGTTTATATTAAATATCTTTATTTTACACATTTTCAACAGAAACCTAAGGGGAGTGTTTTGATCAATATTTCCATATGAATTTCATTAGTCATGGAAACCAATTAGTTCCTAGCAGTATCTGTAATACAGATGCTTTCCACTGGGAACTTTGATGAAATTTAGCTCATTTCTCATAGGTCCCTTGACGCCCATGAGAACAGCAATATCTATTCAGGGCCGCTACTGGCCCAGAGTGGCAAGGTCATGATGAAAGTTGCCACCTCCTTCTCTGTCCTGTTTTTGTCTCATGAAAAGGAATGAAGGAATAAAGACTCAAACCTCTGGACTTTGCAGTCTCTGGAAATGTCGTGTTTTCCCATTATGATGGGCTGTAAATAGAACATGATTTACTAAGACAGAAGGATATTAGACATAAATACATTTTCAGCCAGCACTTCCTCACAAACACGGTTTCTTGGAAATTGTGATTGACTGACAATCTTGCTTATTTTCTGTAGTATCATTTGAGCTTCTTTTTTTAGCAATTGTATGTTTTTATTTGAACTACAAATAATTTCTTGCCAATTATGCTGATGAAGTGTGAAGCTCATTCACAATTCCTCCTTCAGATTCCAGCTCAGCACACAATAATCTTCAAACTACCTACGGCTGGATTGTCAAGGTAGAAGTAGGTTATTTGCTGCTGACATGATTTGACCTACATTAGAAGAAGAAAATAATTTCCCCCTTTTGCTGGTTCCATAACCTGTGTTTACAAAAATGTGCCAAGTCCATCTTTAAGGAAAAAACTTTGTATCTCAGGCCAAATAGTGTCACCATAACTTCACCTAGCTGACTTTACTGCAGAATGTAAGAGGAAATAATTCACTCTAGTATTGGCAAAAACATGTTTTGATTTGAAATTTGTATGTGCATATATGTCCTTCAGAGGAGCTAATTCAAAAGTAAAAGATGAAGACTATTTAGGAGCCTGAAGGATAGGGAACTCCCTTGGGCTGATAGCAGCCATGGTTTGAGCACTGTAGACTGGAAAAGACTTGAAACTCAAATCTCTTACTATTCGAGCAAATGCTTTAACCATGCCTAAGGTGACTGGTGTTGGCACTTCTTGCTCCAGCATTTTTTTCAGTGTATGTGCCCGGTGCTGATGTGTTCAGAGATGAACCCCATGCTGCTGCTTCTCTGTGTCAGGTGTGGTCTGTTTGCCCAAGGGAGAGGAAACCACAGTAGCTCTTGTACCGTCTTACTACATTTCAGCGGTGCTTAGGCAGGATGTAGGAGTGAGTCTGTTCAGACTTTGTTTTTCTGAGTAAGAGCAAATGTCTGTGTTTAGGGGTCTGGTTCAAAAAACCAACCAACTAAACAAAAAGTGTGGACAGGGCTGGAGAGCGCTGGGACACAAGATTTTTAATCACCTTCCCAGGCTTCTGGCTGCCTGGACCCCAAGCTCTGATGGGAGCTTAGTCTTCTTTATCTACACTCTACAACTGAGAGTTATTGTACTTGGCTTTGTGCAGTTGTATTACATTTACACTATGAACTGTCTGAGGACAACCCTCTGGTAAAAAGCTATTCTCACTACCAGAAAAGTTACTCTGGGTGGACATTGGTGTGACTGAGGTCAAAGTTTATCCCCTGGGAATTCAGAAACGGACTTGTTTTTGCAGAGAAAGTCAGAGTCAGTTTGTATTCTGGAAACCCAGAAGCTGATGCTGAGTTGTTGCTTTAGCAATCAGGTTTTTTTGGCTGGTAACCAGCCAGTTACTTAACAATAAAAAAGCCATGTGAAACAGTTTTTGCTGAAGTTCTAGTTACAATTGTCTTCCTCTGAATAGTATTTAACTCCAAAGACAAGCTCCCTGCAACTGCAGACTAAGCTACTCCTCAGCATCAGTATGAGAAAATTGGTCTCTACTATAACTCAAAGTGTGATTCTGAGACAGGAATAATTCAAGAAGAAAGTAAATAATTAAACCTCCTAAAACTGCAGTTCCACTTTCTCAGTCATATTGTGCCTTGCATGATTTTTGAGGACTTTCACCTGACAAATGATGCTACTTGAGGTGCTAAGGGGTTAATCAGTTTTGTATCTTAACAATTCTCAACCATAATGAAAACATTTTAGCACCTAAGAGGAGAGATTGTGGGTGAAAAATGGAAGATACATGATTTATCACTCCCCTCACAAATAAAATTTATTCATTGCATCCACCAGCCATCACACAGATGGTCAGAAAATTGGCTTTGTGTAGGGATGTGGATTCAGGCATGAATATTAATATGAGACAGATGTAAACGCATATTAATATGCATTTGCTTTGCATGGACTGACATTACAATATTTTCATTAAAGAAACCGCATTTGAAATGGAAAGTATAGGTCACCTTTTTAAAACATAAAATAGTAGGGTACAAGGTATTTACACCTTCCTGGAACAACAGAAACAATGGAACAAATTTTTTATTTTAAAAAGAAAGAAGAGCGTGTGACTTTTCTTGTAGAAAAGTATGTTGAATGCAGCACAAGAATTAATAAATCAGGAAAACATCTCTCACTTTGTGGTTAAAACACATTTCCTCCTTTTTGTCTGCCTTGTTATGCTGGCAATAATGCACGTCGTAAAGTGGGGGTGATAGATACCGGCCTTCAGATCAGCATACGGTGAAGTTCAGCTAAGTTAGGTAGACTCACTAAACTCGTTCTGTCTCAAAATGCACCACTCAATATGGTGTTGTTTTTCCAATGTCAGCAATGCATAAAACCCATAAGATTTATGAAGATACAGTATTTCATGTAGGTTTTTTTTTGTAAGGGATAGCATTGATGTTCACAGCATCATTCACATCTGCGCGTTGTTAGTATTTGCTCAGTGTTAGCATTGTGCCTTTGCCCAAAGAGAAACACAGTGTCATTACTTTTGTCACATTATGAAAGACAATTTCACAGATATTTGCTAAGCACTTTTTTGCAAATGTTCTGTAACAGAAATATAATTTCCAAGGGAAAATTGGATTTATTTTATTCTTATATGAAACATTCAGGTGCATTCTAGCCGGTGGCTGTAACACTTGAGTGTTTGAGTAAACAGTTTTATAGTTACATGCATTTGCAAAGAGAAGTTGTTGAAGTTAAGACGAAAGGTATCAGCAGGCTGTCAGATCCCATGCACCCCTTGAATGCAACTATTTCATTATAAATCTGTGGAAGCACCTCACTGGCTTCTGCTTGCATGGTAAAGCAAGTAGGTAGCCCTCTGCATCCTGCACGTGCAGTTGTGAACTCAGGGAGCCTACTGTCTCCTCTGCAACTGCGTAATTTAAAGATGGCACAAATGCTGGTGCAAACAAGGTGGAGCTTTTTGTCCCTGTTCCATCCCTGTGGCTAGCAATGAAAACCCCATCCATAGGATGGAGATAATAATTACACTGCTGTAGATCGATCTGAGTGATGAAACCCACAGTATATTACTGGCCAAGCCCCACTGCTTGCTAAGTGCAGGATGCAGCACAGACCACACAGCCCAGTGGGCTCCTTGTGCTCTTCCCTTCTGTGAGGCTGCGCAGGGGGTGGCAGAGGAGCCCTGTGCTCTGCTTTGGGTGTGGCACCTGCCCGTGAGAGAAATGGGTATGGAAAAGGCTCTGTAGAGACAGCTGTGACACCTTCGTGCTGCCTGTGGATTGCCCTGTGTAAGAGGAATTTTTGATTAGCTTTTTAGGGCAACCAATCATCCCGGTTGGCACAGGAAGAAGGGGGTAGTATGTGGTGCTCCAGTGTTTTGGAAACCTCTATGAAAACAGTAGCCCAATAGCTCTTCATGCTGCCAGATGCCAATGGAGCTTTTTTTGTATTTCTTACCCAGCAGATGCTGGGTAAATAAATGTGGACTCTGTAACCTTTGCTCCAGCCCTCCCAGGTGCTTGAATGACTCTGAGGCTCCTCTGCACATGTGTGCGCGTGTATATCAGTTTAATGATGGAAGGGGAGAAGGAAAGTTTATACTTGTTTTACTTCTCCCCCTCCTCCCTTTTCAACTTCCCAAGTTTCAGAAAGTTTCACGCAGAAGACTGCTGTGTAGCTCCTGGGAGTGTGCTGCCCTTGCTTTCCCTGTGGCTGACTGGCTCCAGCTCAGCATTCAGTCAAAGAGAGCATCTCCAGAAAGGCAGTGCAGGGGGGACCTGGCTCCCGGCTCATTATACACTTCTCTTGATAGAACAGAGGAGTTCTCATTCACACGACGTGTTTTGTATCACGGGTAACTTCCTCAAATTCCCAATCATAAATCTTACTAATCCAGTATTCTGTGGTCTGATCTATCTGGCAAGCTAGCAGAGGTTTCAGCAAATCTGGCAGCTCCCAGCAATGCTTTTCTCTCATGACTTTCCTCTCCAGCCCCATATTCAATGTATCTCTTTCCTCTCTCCCTCTTTTTTTTTCCCCTCACAAAATCCCAGAAAACCAGTATCTTATTCAACAAGTTTTCAGAAATTATTTTCAGTGAAACGGTATAGATTTAAAAAATAATAGTTTTTTTTTTTTTTAATTAAAATATTTTAGTTTGTTGAACAAGCCTAGCTTATTTATGTCTTGTATCAGCTAAGCATTCAATTGGATCTCCCTGGGGATACCTGGGGAAGTTGTCATCAGGGACCCTGATTCCTTGTGTCTCACACATGGCAAGACCCCGGTCAGGTAGACTGTGAGAAAATAAGGACGGTCTCCCACTGGTGGCATTGTTTGCTTTCTGAAAGTGCTTGAAATTCACTTTTCCTATCCTAGTGCTAGTTTTCATTTAAGTGTAGCACAGGCCACTAGTTGGGCAATGGAAGGTGGGAGATAAGCACCGGTGTGACAGGTTCCTATTCCCAGAGAAGATCTCACCCTCTTTTAAGTGATAGGAGGTTTTGGTAAGAAGTGAGGCTGTGCTTAGCTCATTAATCCCCCCCTGTACATACATGTTAATAGACCATATACTATATCTCATATGCTGGAAAGCTTAATGTTGATGACTTGTCATCTTGAGAGCTGTATTTGCACAGTTAAATGTGTTCTGACATTTTGAAAACAAGAAATAGGAGTGTGGTATGTCTAGGTTGTGGTACCTGTAGTACCTCCTTTGGGAAAAAAAAGAAGCTGGCTGAAGGCCAAAAATTAAGTCTACTTGTAAATGAAATAATTTTAAAAATATTTTTCTCTATTTTGTTTTCATTAGTAGACAATCGATGAGGAAGAGAGCTGGGATCTGCATCTGCATTTTATCACTAGCTTTGCTTTTTATACTACATGAAGAGTTCCCATAAGATTATTTTCAAGATTTTGGCTGGAAGTTCCTTGGGCTTCATGGGATCAGACTTCAGTTATCCTCATCAAGATATTTTCTTTCTGTCCTAGCAGCAGTTTGGAGAAATGGGGACGGCAGTGTTCACCTCCGTCCAGAGTGACTGTTCAGGCTCTTCCAGGCAGTTTGTAGGTTTTGCCCTGACTGAGCAACTTTGTCTTGCTCTACTCAATCCCCTGCATATCTTCCAGCTTCTGTTCCATGTGCCAGTTGCTGTTTTCTACTCATATGCTGTTCTTTGTGGTATTAAGAAGTCAAACTCTGTTTTTCTCTTTGTGGAAAATACAGATTTTTACAAACAGTATCATTGTGAGCAATGCCTTGGAGAGCTTATGGGTGTCAGTGACTCTCTAGCATGCTAGTGAAGGCCAGAGAGCCTGATGGGGCTGTCACTGGCCATCAGAGGACGTGAACCTTAGTCCCGGGTTCTGTGGGGCTCTGCGTTGCTTCCCTCTGGATACTCTGAGGAGCGTGCTGGCAAGATAGGACACTTGTCTGGAGAAGATAGGACACTTGTCCAGAGCTTTGGCCTTTCCTTCTATTTTATTGCCTTGAAATTACTCTCAAGCCAATTAAGCATAAATAAAATATTCACAGAACTGAAAACTGACAGCATTCCCCCAAATTTTTGTAAAGTATTGGTGTACAATTGAAAAATATGTGGGAAGAGCCTTCTTATGGGTGAGCCCTGGTGTGGTGTCTGGCACCAGGGATCAGCCACAGGGTCTGCCTTTCTGCAGGCAGGTGCTGCCCAAGCCCTGTTAGCCAGTGCCTGGCCCCCTCACCTCCAGGCATTGCTCTTTAGTCTGTTAGTAGGATCAGGGTGATTAATTTCTGCCCCAGACTCACTTCTTTCTGCGAAGACAGACAAAAAGACTATTTCTCTGCATTAATGCAGCTGCTGTTTCCCTACCTGAAAGATGTCAAGGCAAGGGCTCTGCTGCTTAACTGATCACAACCATTCCTGAAGCAGTGGAAGCAGAGCCTCCCTTGCTCCTTTCCATGCCCTTCTGGGCAGTAATAGATAAATTTTGATATAAAATATGACTTTACTCAACTTTACATTTTAACTGCATCTGTACTTTGTCAGACACACTCTTACAAATGTCTAAATGGTTGTGTAGTCATTTCATGGTGAAATTGTCTTGGGATGATTTGACCTCAACACTTTTTTTTGTTGATGTATACGGAAATAGCCATGTATTTGTGGTTCAAGTCAGTCAGGATTGTTTTCTGTCTGCATTGGATTTTCAAGGACAGATGGCTTCCACTGTCTAGAGCTCAATCCAAGTTAAAACTGGAGAGGAGAGTGATTTGATTCTTTGCAGGAATTACTGTCTAAACAGAACCTGACTTTAACAGATTTCTATGCAAAACCCTTTGATTCCCATTTTCCATCTGTGAGAAATTTGGGTTGTTATTGTTGGATTTGTATCTTTCTTTTGATAAACATATTAAAACATAGGCAAAATAGCTTTTTATCTTCTAAAAGATATACTGTGAATGAAATCCCCTCTGACTTCTATGGGTTTGGAAGCAGTTTTCCTGTTTTTATTACAGTTGCACCAGGTTTTTGTAATTTCTTGTGGTTCTGCTCATGATGCTAATGCAGAGTTTGTGTTTGGCTCAGAAAGCAGCTGAAATTCAGTACCTGGAGATACTAGTATTTCCTTCACCTTGACACTTCCCCCTTTTTTTTTGCCATTGATTACTGCCTCCACCAGAGTGAAACTAGGAGTCTTGGCAGTCAGTACTGGGAGGGATGCTGAATACCACACTTCTGAGGTCAGGTTTGAGAGTTTCTCATGATCCTTTTGCTTTCTCAGCATAGGACTTAGCTCCCAGACAGCAAGAACTCAGAACTTTCAATCTTTAAGCTTCTGGTTTTGCATCTTCTCTCATTGAGAAACCCATAGCTGCAAACAGAGATATCACAGTTGTCAAGACATTGTGGTTCCTATGATGATGGTCAGTCATAGTTACACTGTTCTTCCCAGAGCAGCTTGGATGACCTAAGGTGGTTACAGGCAAAATAAGGAACACTCCAACTCTGATTCACACTGGCTTGAGCTGTGGTCATCTGTTCCCAGTTATATCCTTGTGAAAATATCCCACTTTTAACCTCTCTACCGGTATTATTACCAGAAGGACTTGGGGGTGTTGGCTGATGAAGAAGCTTGACGTGACCCAGCAATGTGCCCTCACAGCCCAGAAAGCCACTGGCATCCTGGGCTGCATCCAAAGCAGCATGGCCAGCAGAGCAAGGGAGGGGATTCTGCCCCTCTGCTCTGCCCTTGTGAGACCTCACCTGAGACCTCACTGTGTACAGTTCTGGGGCCCCTAACAGGAGAAGGATGTGGACCCAATGAAGTGTGTCCAGAGGAGGCTTACAAAGATGCTCAGAGGGTTGGAACAGCTCTCCTGTGAAGACAGGCCAAGAGAGCTGGGGTTTTTCAGCCTGGAGAAGAGAAGGCTCCTGGGAGACCTTACAGCAACATTTAATTACTCAAAGAGGACCTACGAGAAGGCTGGAAATGGACCTTTGACAAGGGCATGAGTGGTAGAACAGGGGGTGATGGCTTTAAACTGGAAGAGGGTAGGTTTAGATTACATATTAGAAAGAAATTCTTCACTCTGAGGGTGGTGAGGCACTGGAACAGGTGGCCCAGAGAAGCTGTGGACTCCAGGCTGGATGGGGCTTTGAGCAGCATGGTTTAGTGGGAGGTATCCCTGCCCACAGCAGGGGGGTTGGAACTGGATGATCACTAAGGTTCTTTCCAATGCAAGCCATGCTATGATCATTATCTGTAAGAGTATGATTACAATCTGCCAACATCTGTGTCGTCGATGAGTCCAGCAATCTTAGCTGTTGGTCTGTAGCTGACAATGACACTCTCTTTGACTGGGGCACCTATGGGCATCCAGCTTCTTGAGGCAAGCAGGATGTCTCTGCAGCAGCAGCTGCGCCTCACCACTGCAGCTGGGCCAGACCTGGGCAATGTGACTGGGTGCTCAGGGGAATTTATTCTCTGAAAGCCCCTATCATTCACCAGATACTGATACCCACATTTTGCTAAGGCTGTCTGGCTGACTGAGGAAGGCATAATGTGACAACCATTTTCTTCTCTGTGTCTGTCCTGCTGGGTATGATTTTGATATGACAGGGGATAATAGTTTTAAACCGAAAAAAGGTGGATTCAGACTAAATATAAGGAAGACTTTTTTTTTAATGAGGGTGGTGGAATACTGGCACAAGTTGCCCAAAGAGGTGGTAGATGCCCCATCCCTGGAAAAATTCAAGGCCAGGTTGCATGGGATTCTGAGCAACCTGATCTAGCTGAAGATTTCCCTGCCCATGGCAGTGAGGTTGGTCTAGACTGCCTTTAGAGGTCCTTTCCAACCCAAGTTATTCTATGATTCTTTGATTCTTTGACTCTATTATTCCATTATTTTCTTTCAGTCTTCCTTCCCAGGATATGGCATTGGGACTCTGGAGTTTAAACCCTTATTATATTCTCTTGATTTGAAAAGCAGCATTCCTTCCTTCAGCAACTAAGAATACAACACTAAAACAACTCATTTAACTGAAAATATTTCACTTTCAGGATACTTTAACCCATATCAAATACTGAATAGTTTGCCCCCTGGAAAAGTGAATTTCTCACACATTTATTGAGAATCAGAAAGAACCCCTGGAGCAGTTGCCTCTCTCTGGAGTAGGCAAGGAAACCTTGGCACAATGAAGATGAAATGCTGCCGGTGCAGCCCCAAAATCAGCCCTGGGACTGTGCTGGGCTCAGTGACATTACACAATGCAGTTGGATCATCCAGGTTGTTTGCTGTCTTGCTAAGCTTAGGGTTGACAGTCAGATTCAAACCCAAGCTCAGCAGTTTTCGTCTTGCTAAGCTTTTGCTCGGTGTTGACACACTCTGTATTTTTGCTTCAGTTAACGGGTTATTTCAGTTGCACAGGGAGGATTAATTGTACTGCGATCATTTTGCAGTTAGTATGTCATGGATATTAATCAATCTGAGTCTGGAAAAAGATGAGTATTGATCTGCGTTATTTGCTAGAAGTACACTGCCACATTTTTGCTTGAGAGCTCCCTTGCGAAATATAATTTGTTTGTGAAAGCTTGAAACAAAAATTCAGTCATGAGAAGAGCTAATTAAAATAATGGCTTGCTGCTATTTTAATATTAATTCACTTTCCAGTCTTTCATATTGCTGCATGCTTTCTGTGATGACTGCAGGCCCACAAAATAAGGTAGCAGGGTGGACTGGACGAGCATGTGGCCAAGCACAGTGCCTGAGAGCCCTGGGAACAGGCAGGTTACCACAGGCTGAGCACCCATCTGTGCCTGCATGGCAGGATAGCATGGGACTTTGACTCTGAATGAGTTGTCAGGGGGTAGAATGCAAATATCTGCATTTCTCCACACATCCTCCATCCCCGTAGCCCAAGGATCCACTTTCCCTGTCTAACATCAGGGAATAGCTTTGGCTTCTCTCTTGGGCACCTCTGTTGGGTAGAAGAGCCTGGTGGAGCTGTTGTGTGGCCCAGGGCCCTCTGCCCTCCTGCTGAGGCTCCCTGTGATCTTCCTGTGAGTGAAAGGGAGGCTTCTTGCAGAAAAACACATGCTGATGGTGTGACTGAGGCCACCAACTGTTATCACAAAGGTGACAGTGGAGCTATGGGCTATTGGAAACAGCTTTTGGGCAACACCAATCTAGACTCAATTTAAAAAGAATTCTGTCTCAGTGGTTTCTCTCTCTCCCTTTACATTCCTGATCTTTTTTGTTTGGTTGTTGTTTTTTAAAATCTTAAACACTTTAGAGACTGTTTTCTGGTCTTTAGTTTTAGACAGATGAACAACAGAGCTTTATAAGCTGATTGTGTTCAGATGTACATCTGCAGCAATAATTGGGATACACAAGGACAAGGGATGGTGTCACTACAACATTTCGCAATCAATGTTGGGATGAAGCCACAAATAGAAACCACATTCTGTTGTTAATTGTTTGATTTAAACCCATAAATCCTGTAAAACTCAAAGACATAAGAACAATAAAATCACATCATGCTGATGAAAGGCATGCAAGTTTTGGGACCAGATTCCTGTCCCCAGATTCACATCAGCTCATGCACAGATTTTGTGAACCAAGTTAAGATGTAAAGTCTCTTTTTTTCAGTCTCCTGCAAGGAGTGCTGCAGGGGGAAACTGGGATAACTTGAATGGTTCAGGAACACAGGCACATACTACCCTCACTTCTTCCCTTTCTTTCCCTCTCCATTCTCTTTCATGCCCCTTCTCCCATCAGACACCTCCCATGGTAGACCTTCCTATGATTCAGGCTTTTCCCTAAACCACTGTGTTCTCCCAAAGAAGCAGCATTAAGGAGGTTTGCAGCTTGCCATGCAGCTGTGTTGTAGTTGCCTTAGAACTCAGTGGAAATTCAGGTCTAGGAGGAAAGTTACTGTATTAATTATAAAAAAAAAAAGGTTTGGTACAGCTTCTTTGACAAATCCCAAGCCTTCAAAACCTCTTAGCTTACAGGATCTGGACTTTTCCAGTAAAACTTTCCAAATTTCAATCACAAAATAATATTCCCTGTGATTGTCTATTCTAATAAAAAATCATGCTCTTCCATATGAAAAAAAACTAATTGAAAGATTTCAGTCACCCCTAGCTAATAAATTGTCCTAGTTTTGACCTTTTTCTTCGGAGAGAAAAATAGATAATTCACCTTTGGTTCAGCATAGTCTAAAGTTACCTAAACATGGTCCTGCTTTTCCTATTCTGACTATGATGGTGAAAACAAAAAGTTCTTCTCCCAGGCAGGAGTAATGAAGCATCATAGGAGCTGATATGTTTGTATGTTTTGCACTGAAACAGACTTTCTGTCAGTCATGGGTTAGGAAAAGGAGGCTAATTTGCACTGTTCTGCACAAAATAGGAGTAAAACTAGTCTCAGGTCTGAAACAGCCTTGGCTAGTATTGATGAATCTGCTGTAACAAGGGTAAGACCATATACACTTGAGCCAACCCTCATCAGAAACATTTTCTGGAGATCATGGTATTTACACATATTCATATATAGGATAGCATTTGATAGTTACAGAATTTGATTATGTGAACATATCTTTGCATTCCATTGTAGGAAAGTGGAAAGATGGATTTATAGCAACTCCAAATCATCTGAAAGCCAAATTAGAAACTACCATGCTGAAAACTTTGAAATCAAGCCTGGTAAACTAAATAAACCTCCTATGTCTCTGAGTTTTCAGGTAAAAAGGTGTGTATACAATGCCCACACCTTTCCTTTTATGGAATTTAGCCATTTGTACTCTGCTCAGGCCCCTGTTTCCCATTCAATTCTTTGTTTCCAAGCTTGTCCATTTTCATTTATCACCTCCTCTACTCCTCTCCAAAATCGTATTCTGGTAGTTCACTTGCCTGGAAAAAATTCCTTGCTGCTTCTCTAGACCCAGATCTACTTCTGCTATGGCTTGGTGTTCACAGAGGTGCTGCTGGGATTCAGTCGTTTGTGGACAAACTGCAAAGCTGGCTGTGTTGACTGAGTGATGAATATCAATGTAAAGTGGATTGACACAGACAGGCTTTTATTGCCAAGAATAGTAGGAAACTGTTTTATTCCCTAATTTGCTGACAGCTCTGGCAGGTTAAAGAGCCAAGTGTCATATCAGAACATTGTTGGTACGTGGAGAGGTTGGTGAATACTTCTAGATTCAGCTAAAAAAATAGAGAGGGAAAAATATAGGATAGATTGGTGTCACTTTTGCTGGAGAGAGATTTTGTCAGTATATATTGTTATGAAAGGTTACGAGTTGTTTTCTATATGCTTTTACATTACTAAAGTTCCTTTAGTGTGAAAGTGAGTGTTTTATTATGAGAAATTAAAGAAAAGTAACCATGGCACCATGGGAAAATGTACAGTAAACAAAAAGCTCATATTATGAATTTGGTATCATTCCTTTAAGGAAGAATATGCAAATAGAAATAAATAGTCCTCAGAAAGAAAACTATAGAAATTACAATCTCCTTCAACTTAACTCTTACTTCACAGGAGGACAAGTTTTATTTTAGGAGTACTATCAGCCTCCAAAAGGGACTGTTATGCAAAAAACACGGCAACATTGCACAGTGTCTTTTTAAGGTGGGAAAAAATGCCCACATAAATCTGCATAGAATAACATTTACCATCTTTTTATGAATTACACTTTTGGAGGACTACCCTTACATTTCCAGGTTTGTCACTGATTTTTAGTGGGCCTGAGAAACCTTTCCCTAAATTTGCTATGTGTGTGTTTTTTCAATCATCCCTTCTGAGTTTGTAGGATGAAAGTTCCCAAAAGATTTCCAACCAGCTCTACTCTAAACTTGATTATATAAGTTTTGTAAATATGTGAGAATAATTTAAATACAATAATCAAATAGAAAGGAATAACAACAAGTTCAGGCTTTGTGCAGCTACCAGCATATATCTACAAAGAATAAGCTGCAAGTTTAGGGCTTGTGAAATGTACATCACTTTTTCTTTCTGAAGAAGTAGCCCAGAAGACAGGAGGAAGGAGCAAGGTGACACAGCGAACATGAGCCCTATTTTAAAATTTCTTGAAACAAGCATATTGAATCAGGACAGAGCACAGTTCAAAAGAATTACCTTCTTCCCTTGATACTAAATTTAGGGATGCTGGTTGGCAGGCAGGTTTAATTTTACTCTGGAGACATGGAAGCCCGTATTTTACTGGGTATTTCCCTGTGCTTTGCAGGTGGGTGCCAGAATCAGTGCATGCCTGTGAGAGACTGGGCTCATGCTTTTCAATAACTGAGCCACTGGCATCAAGCAGCTACACAGTTGTTCATCCACCCGGGTTCTTTCAAGCTACCACTTTTCAGAACCTGCACAACAATATTGAAAATTAAACCCAGTTAATAGAAAAAAATGTTAAGTCAGTGGCCATAAAATTTAATGGGTTTATAGCAGTCTTAACACAGTAGGACTGAATTATCATGTTAATTTAATTTCCATTTCTAAATGAACCAGAAGGTACAATAAAGGTCAATTAACCACTATCTTCCTGGTCTTCTTTTATTCTTCTAGTGTCTCTTTTAAATCACCGTCACCTCCAAACACTCAAACGTTGTCTGGAAGTTCATGTGTTTCTCTTAAAGACTCCATATAAATAGAATACAGTTAACAACACATCAGGTACTCAAATACATGGATTGCTTTACCATGTTCTATCTATATCTGTAGATACCTCTGTGTCAGAGCTAAGAAGACATTGCAGAGGTTTATTTGCTGGTATTCATTGCTATGTCATTATCTCTGGACAAGTTTTGGGCTTTGGCAGATTATCATTAGCTCCAGTCTATGTCCTTACAAGCAAATGGGGTGTGTGCATCCTTTCCTTCCTGTTTCCTCTTCTCACAAAGTGCTCTCCATCACTGTTGGTGAAGCAGCTTCAAAGCCTTCCCTAAAATTAGCATGTGCCGTGATGACCCCCCCAAAATTCACAGCAGCTAGCCTAAGAGACTGCTTAGCACATTGCCTAGGCTCATCTCTTTATCACTGCTTCCCTCTGCAGTCAGTGATTTTATCCAACCTTACATCTGGAGTGCAAGGTCTCCAGTTGCACCATGACAAGCGCATCTTGGTCATTATCAATAGAAATAGAGGCTGGCACTTTAACAGGGCTACAGTAATTAATGGTCTGGGTTGCTTCAGAGGCACCTGTGATTTCCATTGAGATGAGCATAAACCATGTGGTTTATGGTATTTGGGATCATGTCCCTTGCTAAATGCATTGGTATGTTGTTTGTGTGTGCTCAGGAGGGGCCGTGGCGCCTGGGTACGGATGTCAGGGAACTGCAGGACAGCTGAAGCACAAACAGTAAGGTCTCGACAATGTTGAAGCTGATGGGAATTCTGCTTGTTGATTTTAATAGGGCCAAGGTTATACTGGAGATGTTTAACTTCCCAAAGTCACGCAGAGTCTTACTGATCCAGCTGGGGATATAGTCAGATGTCTTGGACTTCACCTTAGCTACCACCTAGCAAATCTGCCCTCCCTTCTGAGGAGTCAAGTCTGCTCATGTTTAAGGCGTCCTTGGAATATATTCCTTTTATGTTCTTGATTATTTTCTCTCTTCAAAAGACTGTTTATAGATCAAATTATTTCCCTATTTACCTTTCTGTGATGGAATGGGGTGCAATGAATCATGATTAGAGCAACATATGTATCAGAGTGTTTTTATTTTTTATTTATTTGAAAAGTTTTTTGTTAAGGAATTGGCAAGCTTTACCACCTCATATTTAAACAGCCTTGAAATAGTGATCTAATGAGATGTTAAAAAAAAAGATAAATCTTTAATTTTACATATTCTGTGGGCTGTAATTGCACAAGGCCTGAAATGTTGCCATATAAAACAGTGCTCTTTGTATGGTCATATGTGCAGCATGAGCTGTATGGAACTGTACATAGCCTGAGGCAATTTTGGTTTATATATCCAAGCAGTACTATTCTTGAGGGCCGCAATTCAATTTAGATGCCCCCCAACACACACACAGGCAAACCCCCATTATGTACTGGTGCAGAGTGTCTGCTGTGGGACCTGGAGCAAGAAATGGAGAGGTACCTCCTGCCCAGTCAACAGGAGATGCAAGACCCTATTCCCTCTGGCATGTGGGCACAGACCAGCTGCATCTTCTATGTATTTAATAAATCTGCCCCAGGTCTTGCTGAGCAATGTGTGTTCTGCTGGGCTTTTAAAGGACATGGCAGGTGAGTAAGGTTATGTGTTACTTGGGCATTGTTTGAAAATTCAGCATAGTTTCCTGAAAGTTCAAACTTTTTCCTACTTTGGGAAATGAAATAAGTCGTGCCCAGTGGGTTTCTTACAGCAAAATGCAGACTGCTGTTATGGCAATGTAAAAGAAGAGCAAAAATAAAGATAGAGAACTAAAGTTTAAAGAGATTTCTGCAATTGTTGATTTCAAATGCAGAAGCCCCTTAGGCAAGTGTCAGGCGAAGCTGGTAGGAGGGAAACCAAGAATAGTCTGTAGAAATCACTCCAAAATGTCATTGAAAAATAGAAGGAATGAATCAATTATATAGAGCTTTTAAAGCCATCCATTAGAGAACAACAGTTTTTTGCTAAATGCTATAAGAGGAGGGAAAAGATCTGCGGAAGTTTATTCTTGTTAAACCATAGTTTGTATTCTAAAAGACTGTAATGCTGTCTGTTGGCATGTGTGAATTCTTCAAGATGTATTTATAAATCGTTATTGTGCTGAAACAATTACAACCTGTATTGATGGCTTTCTAGGTAGACTCATATCGGTGATTTTTTTTGCTTTTAACTTTCAGTGTGTCAGACCCAGACACACTGATCTTGCTATTTGTTTGTGTGAAGGCTTGTGCTGGGCATGCCTGTGTTGCTATCACTTAGGTTTCAATTTGTAAAGTCTTGTCAGACATCTGGAAATTATAGCTTATGATCTGACACAAGCAATCCTGTGCTGCCCCTAACCACGAGCAGCCAGGTAGCCAAAGGGAATAACCCAGGGGCTGAACTCTGCACAGTGTGCTTAGCTCGATGGACAATTCTGAATAATAATCCTGTGAATATCAGACCTGTCCTGCAATTTCCTGAGCAGAAGAAAGACATTGGAGAAGTTACTTGGTCCATAGTTCTAAGTTTTCATTCAGAAGAAATGACTGTGGAATTGGATGAACTGAATATGTCAATATGTTGGGAAAACAGGAAAAATCCACATTAAAAAAATGTGTAGTGAGGAAATCTTGGGTCCTGAAATGGTGGGCATCATTTACCACCCTTGATCTCTATGTGTACCTCTTAATTCTAGACAAGAATCAGGGAAGTTAGTATTTGGAATTCACGGGTTTTAGCCAGCACTATGTACATTAAGATCTTCAAAGTGATTTTGGATGTGCCAGATTTGAGATATTTAATGTTTTATCCACCTTAAAAGCTGCCTGTTCTCATGAAGTGCACAGAGCATGCACTGGCCACCTGGTCCCTTTCCTCAGCAAAGGTCATACCTCTTGGATTTTTAGGTGAGGCAGATTATTGATGGGCTTTTTTTCTCCACTTAAAAAATAAACCTCCTTTCAGCCTTTTTATACGAGTATTTGTTAGTTTCTTTGTATGACTGGAATGACTTCCTATGACTGATGTAATTTGTATTACAGAACATGGAGTATGAAAGCTAGTGTCTATTTTTCCTGTTCTTCAGACTGAAATGGCTATTGGATTAAGATGGTGGTGGCTTGAGCTGCTTTTTGGGGGATTGTTATTTTGTTACAGCCAATTAAAAGAGAAAATTAGGTATTGAATCATAGAATCATTGGATCAGTTAGGTTGGAAAAGTCCATTACGATCATTGAGTCCAACTGTTACATTGTATGAAATGCTGTGAAAAAATAATTTTCTTTGACCAGCTTGGCCGCTGAAAGGAAACTGCCAGTAACATTATTTCTCCAAGAGGAATGTAACCTATGTCTGCATATGTATTTGTTTCCTGCTGCATCTGCCAGGAAAGCTGGAGAAAGATGTTACTCATTACCTACTTGGAAACATCTGTCCATTTTCAGAGCATAGCTTTTACAAGGCATGATATTAAATATTACATTTACACATCCTGAAAAGATTTAGAAAGGGAACAAAACTGTTACAAACAGTGAAGGGAATGTGGTTAGACTCAGCAGACAGAAATGAATGAACATGTTTTTGCAGTGGAACACCCTGCAAAGCTGCTGCTGGAGAGTAGGGGAGCTGCTTGTCTGGATTGGAGACAACCCCATCCAGGGTCTGCTGTCTCTCTCCCTGATGCCCTCCTGCTCTTTATCTCAGCCAGCCGGAGTACTGCCTATATGGCATGGCTCTCCTGGTCAGAAAAGGTACAAAAGAAGCCCAAGACCTCTGTTCCATGTACACAAACCCACTCCCTTTTTCCCTAGTGGTGTGCTTAGAGCCTGATGGGCTCCTGTTTGGAGCACTGGGACCCAGGCTGGTTGGTAGAAACTTCAAGAAAAGGATTATGATAAGATCTGAAGTTCAGCTACCAAATTCATCAATTACCTCAATTCTTATTGTTCCATTAAAAGTTGAGTACTCTTCTATTTTCTGCTCCTTTAGTCATGAAAGTGGAACTAAATGTCCATTTTACAAGTCAGTGTCGCAAGGCACTGAGGAGCAGGAAGTCTTATTATTGACGGAAAAACAGATGGTATAGTATCATAATATACTTTTGCACAGGGAGGTGAGCCAGTTCAATGCATCTCTCCTTTGCCTTGCATCTTGTGTCTCTCCCTCACATCCCCTTCACAGACATGGAGAGGAGGGACACAGATGACATCTCTGGGGCTAATGGCCCTTCTTCTATTTATATTTCTCAATTGGGGATTGCCTGATTACATTTTTATAGTCACTTGTCCTTTTCAACTCATAGAAGGATTTCTTTTTCCTCCTCCTCTTTTTTTTTTCCCCCCTATTTCTTTTTATTGAGGCTAACTGTCCTTCCATCTAAAGCTTCCTCCTTTCAAGAAATCTTTAACAGGATTGCACACATTGTCTCTCTGTTGATTGTGCTGCTTTTAGTGTTGCACAACTGGATTTGTCTGAAGGAGATGTTTATTAAATGCAGATACACATTACTCAAGCACCATGTTCATGCTATAATTTTGACCATAGCATCTTGAAATCCACTAGGGCATGATTTGGTAGAAAAATTATGACTTCTTTATGAACTCTGGAAGTCCATGTGTTACTCAATGCATAGCTTCATTCTCCAGAGATTCCACACGAGTTTATACAATGCCAGAATCAGATGTCTTTTTTTAAGGTTTAAATTAGGCTCTAAACTGGTGAGATCCTTTAAAATTATCGACATTAAAAGTATTTGTAAGTCTGCAAGTCTGTATCTAAGCAGCTTCTACTACAGTAAGTTATAGGAAACAGTTTCCAGGATTTTAAATGTTTGTTCAATGCATTCAAATATTATGTGGGAGAATGAAATAAATGTCAGTAATCTTTGCAATTTGTAAGTTAACAATATATTATTATTGCAATAATGTTTAAATGTGCTTATTTAACTACAAATGCAAATATCCTTAAAATCAGTATTAGACAAATTTTGAGTGGAATTAGTCCTAAATCTGTAATGTGTTATAGTGAAATATAATCTATTTAATTTAGCTGAAGTTTTCAATTAACAAAATTATGCAAAATCAACTTGATTGGATAGGTGGAGAAGAAAAGGCAGGAGGTTGGCATTGTATATAATGGAGGGGCTGGAATGTAAGGAGCTCACAATTGGCGATGGAGCACTTGAGAGCCTCTGGGTGAGGATTAAGGGACAAACAAATAATGCAGATGTTATCACTGGAGTCTGCTGCAGACCCCCCAGGCATGATGATGATGCTGATGAATTATTCTTCAAGGAACTAAGGGACACTTCCAAGTCAACTGCCCTTGTCCTTTATGGGGGACTTCAACTGGCTGGAAATTAACTGGGAGAATCACAAAGCTGTAAGAAACAGGTCCAAGAGATTCCTAAAACACCTGGATGATAACTTCATAGTGCAGGTCCTAAGGGAGCTGACTCAGAAAGATGCCCTCCTTGATCTGCTCCTTGTCAACAGAGTGGATCTCAGGAGCGATGTGGTGACTGGCACTGTCCTGGCCACAACAACCACAAAGTGATCAAGTTTAGAATCTTTGTTGACAGGAGGAAAAGTGCAGCAAAGCCTCAGCATGAGAACATGAGGAGAGCAGACATCAGGCTTCTCAGGGAACTATGCTTTTGAATGTGCTGGGGTCCATTGTGCTGGTCTCTTTTTAAGCACCACTTCCTAATGGCACAAAAATGGGCAATTCCAAAATGTCAGAAGTCAAGCAAATAAGGCAGAAGGCTGGCTTGGCTGAGCAGGAACCTTTTTTGGGTCTAAGGCAAAAAAGGAAGGCATATGCCCAAGGTCAGGTGACCTGGGAAAAATACAGAGATGCAGCCTGCTGCTGCAGGGAGAAAATTCATGCAGCCAAAGATCAATTAGAGTTGAAGCTGGCCAGGAATAAGGGGGACAGTAATAAGTTATTTAAAATATATTAATGGCAAAAGGCAGCATAGAAATAACATCAGCCTTTTACAGGATGAGGATGGGCACTTCACAAACAGGGACCTGGACAAGGCAGAGGTGTTTAATGCATTCTTTGCTGCTGTCTTCAACACAGATGATGGACTAAGAAGGTCCCAGTGTCCTGAGCTGGAGGACCATGGCTGTGAGAATAATAAATTCTCAGTTGATCCTGAACTTGTGTGGGATTTGTTGCTCCAGCTGGATCCCTGTATGTCTATGGGTCCTAGTAGGATTAATCCAAGAATACTCAAAGAGCTGACAGTCATCATTGCGAGGCCCTCTCTCAGTGATTTTTGAATGGTCTTGGCAGTCTGGAGGGGTCCCAGCTGACTGGAAGCTGCCTAATGTTGTCCCAGTTTTCAAGAAGGGCAAGAAAAATGACCCTGTAACTGGCTCCTGCATTGAGCACAAAGGGTTATAATAAATGGGGTGACATCAGGCTGGTGACTGGTCACTAGTGGGGTTTCATAGGGCCAATTCTCTTCAACATCTTCGTAAGTGAGTTGAATGCAGGACTTGAAGGCATATTAAGTAAGTTTGCCACTGATATTAAATTGGGAGAGGCTGTTGACTCCCTTGAAAGCAGAGAGGCCCTGGAGAAAGACTTAGGCAAGTTAGAGGGCTGGGCAATCACCAACTATATGAAGTTTAACAAAGGCAAATGCCAGATTCTGCACCTGGGATGGGGCAACCCTGGATGTACAGACAGACTGAGGAATGAGAGGCTGGAGAGCAGTGCTGCAGGAAGGGACTTGGGTGTCCTGGTCAATGGAAAGTTGAACATGAGTTAACAGTGCCCTGGCAGCCAGGAGGGCCACCTGTGTCCTGGGGTCATCAGGCACAGCGTCACCAGCTGGGCAAGGGAGGGGATTGTCCCGCTCTGTTCTGCACTGGGGCTGCCTCACCTTGAGTATTGTGTGAAGTTTTGGGCACAACAATATAAAAAAGACATTAAGCTATTAGAGAGTGTCCAAAGGAGGGCCATGAGGGTGCTGAAGAATCTGGAGGGGGAGCTCCCCACTAATTCCTCTGCCTGTGAAGTTCATAGCAGTCTGTGGATTTTTGGTACACATCCTGGGTTTTTTAAGTTTGGACTTTGTCTGAGAGAATTCTTGGCTCACCACTTACAATTCTCTTCAGACATTTAATGAAGATGTACTAGATGTCTTTTTTACTAGTGTTGTTCCCATTTTAGATGAATTCAGGTATGTGATAACATCCTAGATGGCTACATTGCTTCCTTTTCCAGTTTCCATGCTGTGTTTATTACGGCAGTTTCCTATCCACCATGGTATCTGGGTATTATTTAGATACTGAAATTTAATATGAGGCCAAAAACATACCAAGCAGTCTGATTCTTATCTTTTGCACCTGTCAACAAATACAGCATTTCTTGTAGTATTTTTGAAACTTTGAAACAACGTTTCTTGCAGTAAGAAATGTGCAACTGGTAAAGTCATATTTAAGGGATCTCACTCTGCAGCCCAAAGATGAGCAGATACAGACCTTGTGAGGTCTCACCTGAAACCTGTTCTAAAGATAAGGTCATTATATACAACTGCCCTGGTTTCATATTCCATGAATTAATGCCTATGAGTCAGTACTAGAAACATCTCAGCATATCCCAGCTATCATACTGACACAAGGAAACACCTGGGTATTATATTAGGTGATCTGGAAATAGCAGTTCTGGACAGATGTGGTAAAAGTGGTTGAGGGAAAGTAGTTTCTAAGATGCTTATTTTTATGGTGTTCAGTAACAGTATAAAGAGATTTTCACCCTGAAAATTCTGAGGATGCCTTACAGATTACATACTGTCTTGTAAATCCTTGTGTCCCTTTTTTGGGTCGCGTCATCTCTGGGATAAGGCTTCGGATCTTTCTCCTTCCTTACCCTCTCTTTCCACTGAGTTTGTTTTTTTTTTTTTTTTAATAGAACAGGGACTGTGCTGATGGGCTTGTCTGATTTCCAAAAGCCTTTGAGACACATGTAAGTAGTGATGGCCCTTTTTATTCAGAACCTGATCTCTCCTGAGCAGCACCCCTGAGAAACGGGGTGGAGACTGGTCTCCCGAATCCAGTTACAGAGGAGTTTCAACCACTGCCTGCAGAGAACTACGCTGCATCTTATTAAAGAGACCTAGTCAATAAAACTATAGATTTTAATTTGAGGTGAGGTATGGACCATTAGCACCAAGCCTAGGAGATTCTGAAATTCTGCTTTCCTGTTAATGCTAACAGGAGTTTTACACTGCAGATCAGTCCTCAATTTTTCCAATCAATCACTTGTGTATCTGATGAAAAATTCTTCTGTAATAAGCTGCAATAAAAAGGCCATGTGTATTTTTACTGTACATGCAGTGATTCTGTTCTGTGGAGTTCCATTGGTCCTATGGTGCCACAGCACTGAAAAGATAAAATAATTTTACTCAGAAAAGGTGCAGAGTAAACTGAAGTTGTTATATGAAAACAGCCATGTTAATTTTACCTTTGAAGAAAACACACAGAAAAAAAATCAATGGTTGCCAGGAACCATAACACAGTGTTGCAAAAAAATGCATAGGAAAAGCCCCTGAAGCAGTTAAAGCAGAACAGAAAAACACAGTCAAAACATTTGTTTCTCCTCTCAAAAAAAAAAAAAATATTTTACACATTGAAGCTGTTCTTTCTTATCTTCCGATCTAACATGATCATGACTGAAAAGCTATTTCTGTAGAAATTAATACTGTGTGGTTGTTAAATACACCTTGTTACTCATAGAAGCAGTTGCTCTTTTTTTTTCTCTAGTGCAAATTGCATCATGAGGCAGCTAATGTTAGGCACTGCATCTGGGTAATGACTTGATAAATTATCTGACTCAGTGGTTGCTGACCTTGAGTTTATAATGTGATTTCACAAAAAACCTGCAAAAAACCCTAATGGAGATAGACGTGGACTTTTTCTAAATATAGCAGCAACTTAGAGAACAGTCAAAAAAGTAAGTACAAAAGTTAACAAGCACAGTTCCTTAGTTTCTCACTGACCCCATAACACCCAGTTGTGACAAGCTTCTGCTGCTGTCATTGACAACTGGTTTAATGTATTGGATTATTTTAAAGTACTAGCCTGAGAAGGTGCATTGATAATAGGATAGCAGTATGGGCCAAAACATGAAATACATACCTTATACTTCTGGTATCTATCTCATATTTCTGGTATTGAATATTAAATAGTTTAATAAAGCTGTGACCTGTTGCTTATGTGCTGATATGTAGGCTTAGAGCACACATGATTTGTTTGCCAGCTGTTTTGTTCTTACATTTTGAGGGCCTCCCCACCTTTGTTACAGAAGGCAAAAGAAAGAACAGTATAGGAATGCATGAAGTACTATACGAAAGACATTTGAGAGAGCTGCCTTTATGGTGTGATTGGTCATTAATATGGACACTGCCAGGCATTTGGGGTTAACTCTGTAGAGGCTTCCTATAACCTGGCTGCTCTTGCAGTGAAGCCATCTGTCTATTTCTTGAATGTTTCGTGGGTTCCATGAGACGGCATGTGAAGTTTCCGAGCACTGAAAGGGGAAGAGGAGCTGTGCACAGTGTCTATGGTCTTGACTCTATGTGCCCATAGTCATGACAGCAACCAGAGCTGGTTATAATGAACCTCATCCCTGAAGATCCTGCACTGCATTACCACAAAATAAAATTTAGTGAATTACCTACATGGGCCCTAGTCTGAAACTGGCTTTCATCCATCGAGGAGGGATGCAGGGAAAGTTAGACATACTTCTGGGGACAGCTTCCTGCAGAATCTTCAGGTCCAGCCCTGCAAGTGATTGAGAGCAGTTGGTGCAGGGTCTAAAGAAAGGGAGGGAGTATCACAGAAACATAGAATGCCTTGGGTTGGAAGGGACCTTCAAGATCATCTAGTTCCTATCCACCTGTGAGGGCCAGGGACACCTTCCACTAGACCAGGTTGCTCAGAGCCCCATCCAACCTGGCCTTGAACACTTACAGGGATGGCGCATCCACAATTTCTCTGGACAGCCTCTTCCACTGCCTCACCAATTTCTCCTCAGCAATTAGGGATTTCTTCTTAACATGTCATCTAAGCCTACTCTCTTTCAGTTTGAAACCATTCCCCATTGCCCTGTCACTACATGCTCTTGTAAAAATTTCTCTCCATCTTTCTTGTAGGCTCTCTTCAAGTACTGGAAGGCCACAATTAGATCACCTCAAAGCCTTCTCTTCTCCAGGCTGAACAATCCCAGTTCTGTCAGCCTTTCCTCATAGGAGAGGTGATCCTTCCCTGATCATCTTGGTGGCCTCCTCTGGACTTGCTCCAACAGGTACCCCATTCTGGGGACCCCAGAGCTGGATGCAGCACTGCAGGTGGGGTCTCACCACCACAGAGCAGAAGGGCAGAATCCCCTCCCTCGCCCGGCTGCCCACGCAGCTTTGGCTGCAGCACAGGACAAGTTAAGCATTCTGGGGTGCAAATGCACTTTGCTGGGTCATGTCCAGCCTCTCACCCACCAGCACACCCAAGTCTTTCTCAGCAGGGCTGCTCTTAGTCTGTTCACCTCCAGCCTGTGTTGATACCACAACCCCAACCCCAACCCAGGTTCAGCACTTTGCACTTGGTCTTGTTAAACCTCATGAGATTCCCATGGACCCACTTCCCAAGCTTGTCCAGGTCCCTCTGGATGGCATCCCCTCCTTCAGGTGTGTCAGACACCACTCAGCTTGGTGTCATCTGAAAACTTTAAGAAGCTGCACTCGATCCCTTCTTCTATGTAATTAATGAAGATAATAAATAACACTAGTTCCAGTATGAACCCCAAAAAGACATCAGTTGTCGCTGATGTCCACTGAACTTTAAGCTGTTGACCACCCTTTCTATGTGACTGTCCAACCATTTCCTCATCCACCTAGCAGTCCACTCATCAGATCCATGTCTCTCCAATTTAGAGAGAGGGATGTTTGGAGACAGTGTCAAAGGCTTTACAGAAGTCCAGATAAATGACACCTGTAGCCCTTCCCATGTCCACTGATATAATTACTCCATCATAGGAGGCCACTAGGTTGGTCAGACAGGAATTGCCCTTGGTGAAGCCATGCTGGATGTCCTGAATCACTTCCGTGTCCTCCATGTACCTTAGCATAGCTTCTAGGAGGATCTGTCCCATGATATTCCCAGGCACAGAGGTGAAGCTGACAGTTGGTAGTTTCCAGAGTCTTCCTTTCCACCCTTTTTAAAGATGAGTACAATGTTTCCCTCTTTCCAGTAAACTGGGAATTCCCTTGCCTGCCATGACTTTTGAAATATCACAGTGACTTAGCAACTACATTAGCTAATTCCCTCAGGGCTCTGGGATGCCTCTCATCGGGTCCCATAAGCTTATGTATGTTCATGTTCCTCAGGTGGTCATGAACCTGACCTTTATGTACAGTGGGAAGCACTTTGACCCCCTAGTTCCCATCCTGCTGTCCATCCACTCGAGAGGTGTGAGAAGACTGGGGCTTCCTCATCTGTTGCTACCAGTTTTCTAGTGTTATTTATCCAGGGGTACACCTTCTTTGACCTTCCTTTTCTGGCTAATGTGCCTGTAAAAAGCCCTTCTAGTTATTCTTTGTGTCCCTTGCAAGGTTCAGTTCAAGATTCAAGGAAGGGAAGACCGTGGTAGAACTGAAAAATGGGGGAGCTGAGGATTGAGGTCAGCCCCTATGTAAATTCAGGGGAACTAATCCATCACCTATGACAATTCCACATAAGATGGCAATATCTTACATTCAAAATTTAAATCTGGCAAACTGTGTTAGGTGGAGCTGTGGCAGGTTTGGACCCATGGGGGTTCAAACACCTACAGTTGGTTTATTTCTTAAGACAGCTAAATACAAAAAGGGTTTTTATTTTTAGGGGTTTTTAAATGTTTGGATTGCATGTTGTTGAACCATCATCCAATGAATATTTTCTGCCAAAAATGAGATAAATTTCTTTCAAAGGCATGAGTCTTTGATAAACATGTTGTAAGCCTGTAGAAGTGTGGAATTTTAATCCTGTTTATAAACATCACAGTTTAAAACGTCATATGATTCCTCTCTAATTAAAATGATTTCCAAATGCCTGTCATCTCTCAACCTATTTAATAACAGTGGGATCTACGTCACCGAATCAGGGCAAATACTGACACGTTCATGGATGTGGAATCTGAGTCTTCGTCCCATCATTGAAATTGACATGCCTGCAGGAAGGCTGAGGAAATTTGCTTGGCCACTAGAGAGTGAAATCTAGTCTGTTTCTTGATTTTTGGTGAACAGGAATTTCAAATCTGCGAGTTTCGTTAGTTTTATAAAAACTTGAAATGAAAGCAAATGTAAAAATCTACTCCAAAACTAAAACACTGCCAGCTGCTGGTGGATGCACATCATCAACTGCACTCCAATAAGAATGGCCAATCAGTGACAAAACTGGAAACAACCACAAGAAATTTGAAGATTAAAAAACTTCATTAATGTAACTCCAAGTCCAGTCTTGCACTGGCTTGTGACTGTTATTGTACAGAATGGATTTAAGGCCTATTAAATTAGAGTATGTCACTACAGATGAAAAAGAAGCTCATATATATATATATTTTTAGTATAGGCATAATGATATTCTCAGAGTATGTGTATGATTAGCACCAGTAGTAGTTACATTTTTATTTGTTCCTCTGGTAAATCAATTATCATTCCTTAAATATCCCCAGGTCTCTCTCANATACACAGCATAAAGTCACCCCAAGACAAGGCATAATGATATTCTCAGAGTATGTGTATGATTAGCACCAGTAGTAGTTACATTTTTATTTGTTCCTCTGGTAAATCAATTATCATTCCTTAAATATCCCCAGGTCTCTCTCAAAAAAAGATGGCTATCTGTTCTTGCATTGAAAGCATATTTTAATTAAGAGTTCTGCTTTTTTCTAATTTTGATGGACATTACAGCTAAATTTTTATATGGCAATTGTTCACAGCCTGGGAACACCAGCCCTGCTCAGACAGACTCATAAACCTGAGAAACACAATTTTATTGATACCACTATCAGACATTCTGACTATCAAGATTCTGAGATCTGATTTATATACACCAAATGTAATATTAAAAAAAAACAGAACAACACTCACACTCAAAAATCCTCTGCACTTCTTTTCATCTTTACAAAATCTCAGAATTCATTATTGAAGTTAATGAATTATAGCTCACAGCATCATTATAGGGAATATTATTCATCATGTCTTACGCATGAAGAAACAGGTGTGGAGAGAATTTAAGACAGATCTGTAGAAGGATGATCCTTTTCCAGACTTTCAGCATTGCCCTTCTTCCAATCTTAAATGGGTTTTTATCTACTTCTACCCACTAAAGTGAGAATAGAAAGGTTTATTTTGTTATCACTTTGCACCACATCATAACGAAGCAAAGGGACCCAGCCAACATAAAGCATCTATTGACATCTAATTTTTTATTTGTGGTATTGCTCTTCATTGGCAGAACAAGGATTGACTTGGTGCTATCAGGGCCAGCAGCTCTTTTAAAGCTCTACAGGCTTTGAAGTGCAACTAGGTTAAGTATGACTAAATTTAGCAGATTTGACTCTTTGTGGAGGGTTCTGTGATAGCAGTGCAGGAGAAGGATTTTCTAATGGTGTGGGCCCTCAGCAAAGCAGCTGGTGCATCATCAAACCAGAGCATGTACAGAGGTCTCCAATTGCTCTGGCTTTCCCCTCATCTAGACTACAATTTTGAGTTAAAAGCACATCAGCATCACTTTTGAAAATTCTTCAGTGGACTTTAAACTTGATTGGGTCTTGCCTGATTGCAGTCACCTCTCTGCAGTTCCCCAATAATTCACAAAGCCAATTAGCTGTGGCCTTCAGTCCTTCTTCCCATCTGTGGGCCAAGGGAGGGACCTGAAGTCCATTTTGAGCTCTGAGATGACACCTGAGTCCTGCAGCCAGCTTACAGACATGCTCCAAGGGCAAACATACCACAATGCCCTTCCATTCACTTCACAGTTCCTTTTTTCCTCGAAAACAACTGATCTGTGAGCAGGAAAACCATTTACTCAAAAATAAAGAGTAAAATGTTTTTCCTCTTCGATAATGTTCCCTGTTCTTTCAGTAGGTATTATGTTCTGTAATGTGCTGTGTGTGCACCCATTTTGTCATCGCTTTGGGTCATCCTTGCTCACAATTGGTTATTTACTCAGGGGCTTTTGAAATTATTGAGTTGACACATCTGTCAGACAGCAAAAGCAGAAATGCTAAAAGGTCACTTGGAGAGAAACCAGCTGCTTCAGACAAACCTTTCTGCCTTCAAATAGCACAATCATTATAGTCTAACAGATGGGGCCTCTGCTTTCATTTCTGCTTTTCTCCTTTACTTCAGGTATTTAGATATACTACCTCATTGCCAGGTCAACACAGGCCTTCCAGTAATTACCTACACAATAGGCAGCTCTCCGCTTAAGAGAAAACAGCTCCATTTTCTGCCTGCAAATGGGGAACCTGTTTCCTCACAGCTATGAGGTACAGAAGGATGGCCACAAACTTTCCTATTAAGAGATTAATTTGAACACCAGTCATTACACTGTGAAGCATGCATTTAGTACTGATCTAACACTTCAGAGAGCCTGGGGGCTTTTGGCAAAGATGGTGATAAGTAGAAGTGAATGAATACTTCTTAACAAATAATTTAGTCAACAAATTTGGACTCCCTTCCTGTTTGGTGAACATTAACCAAGCAATTGTGATTTCCTCTGATTTATTCAATATCCATGTTTTTGAAAAAGCATCCATTCAGATGATTTGCATTGCAGCTGGTGAGTGATGACGATTCCCAATCGTGCTCTTGGGCTGCTGTGAGCTGTAAATCATGTGATACTGTTTCTGTGCTGTGACTGGGCACAGCAGAGGGATTGCTTCTGACATAATAACTCTCCTGTTTTAAACTTCTCTTTCAGGGGGTGATCTGTCAAAATCTTCATTGCTCATCAAGCATGGAAAAGGAACAATGGAAAGATGCAGAAGTATTCAGGTGAATGAAAAAGAAAGGCCATCACCAAGTTTCTCTAGTAAAAGATCTTTTCAGAAACATCGTGTGCCTTTACACAAATTCTCAGACAAGAAAAAGGCTGATTTTCAACAGGAAAAACCACAAAAAAATCAAAAGCATCAAAATGGCAGTCATTTTTTTCAAAGAATCCAATTAGATTTCAAATCAAATCAGTGTCCAAGATGAAAGTTATGCATTTTGACAGAGAACACACATTTGAACTGTGTGAAAATTCTTGATTCTCAATAGACATAGTGGAACATTTTGTTTAATAAAATTCATGCACTGTGAGCAATAACAGAAAACTGAAAACTGTGCTTTTGGAAGGTCAGTGCTCTATAAATTAAGCAGTACTGGAAACAGTGCTTTCAAAGCAAGAATGTGTCCATGATGGAGCTTTTAAAACCAAGTGGCACCAGGACACAGATATTTCAAAACAATTGAACCCATTGTAAATTTTCTATCCTTTGGAAACATGGAAGGAGGTAAAGGAAGGTCTTTACTCTGTGGTACTGATCAGCTGGCATAAATAAAGAATGAACAATTCAGAAAGCATCTTTTGGTTTCGGTGTTGGTTGATTATAGTGGCTCACCACTTATTTTCAGGTAACCTATCCTATTGGTAGGATAGACTAACCCTCAAGCTGTGGTTAATAAATTTGAATACTGCAAACTGTATGAAAATGAATTACAGGAAAGAAATATTTCAACCACAATGATTGTGATGTAACATGTCATAAAATTCTCTATAGTGTCAAACCTTTAAAATCTTGCAGCCTTTAAAAGCCATCTGGTAAGAAAAAGGACCACGACTGCACTCCAAGTCAAGGCATTCAGGAAACTGTAATATCTAACATTTGAACTTGCAAAAAAGCAGAAAAAGCTGAGTCTAGGATGAAGAATTGGAAAGGTAAGACAGTGCTTCCCACCAGGCTTGTGTAATACTAAATGATGCAAAAAAGGAGTCATCATATGTGAAGATCGGCAAAACTCAAAAACATAATCAGCAAAAATTCCTGAGAAACTGTTGTGCATCTTGTTTGAGCTACCCTAAACCAGGAGAATCTCTGCGGTAGAAATAGGTCCAGAACAGGGTATCCTAAGTTTGTTCAAATCCGTGTGAAGTCTGGACAGAGACGGAGTGATTTCTATGGAAAGCAAAGGCTGCTAGTACAGGAAGGTCAAGATCTGTGGTCCAGACTCTTGTTCCACAAACTGAGGAACCCGTAGGTCTAGAAGTGCCAGGATGTTGCTCCCTGAAACGGTACTGAAAAATATGTTTTCATGAATACACGAAAGTTGTTTAGGGACTGAAAGATCCAAGGTAGAGCCAGTACTTGTCCCAAATGATTAGTGACACTGAGGAAGTTGTCAAGGCTTGGAACTTATGCCAAAAACACAGGCCAAGTCAAGCAAGAGAGTCCATGTTGGCACAGGAAAAATTGTTCTCCTGGAGCAAAGTATGCACAGAATTGTTTAGAATGACTGGAAAACATTATGTACTTGTCCTAGACTATTATTCTCATGTCAGTAGAATAGCTTTATGAGAAGATACTAGAGCTAAACTGTGATTATGCTTGTCAAATGTGTTTACACTAGACATGGAATACCTGGCATAGGGATGCTTGGCAATGAAGTGCTGCTTAGTAGGCACAAGTGCTAGCTGCTAGTGGTGAGTTTGGGGTTTAGATCTGTAATCCCTTGTCTTTTATTTACACCAGTCCAATGGGCAGGTTGAAAACAGTGTCAGTGTAATAGATATGCTCTTAAAAAGAGATTGTGAAGACCTACTCTAATCCATAGTGAGGATAAACTGATAAATTGCTACAGGAAGAGCAGCTTTGAGCAGAACTAAGGGTTGAAATTAGCAGTGGTGTCCTAGGAATTATCAGCCTGATGACACTGTCATCACACTGAAGGGAGATACATAGTCCCACCACATTACAGCTTACAAAGTAAGGGACAGTGACTTAACTTTTTTTTTTTCCAGAGAAGATGTTACATGAGTAATATTCCTGGCAGGTTAAAAGAGAAAAGCACAATGATATCATATTTTCAAAAAACAGCAGTGTGTGGTAGCTGCTGCTGTTAGGAATGTGGTAGAGTGCTGTGTGCAGTGAGAGCCCTCCTTCCTGTGCAGCTACTTTTTTGAAGGATGATCTCTTGCACCAGAACAGAAACAAGCACCTAAAATAACATCATGATGGTTCCTGTGTGCATCTTTAAGTCTCAGGATTGTGCTCAGGCCTCCAGATCCTTTTGTATTCAAGTTATTGGCTTGTATCAGGTTTATGCAAGTCACTGAAAGTCATTACCAGCCTAAGGTTGTTATATGTTCAGTGTGAGATGAATTGGTTGTGCTTGACAGCTGGGGTAAAGCTTAGATGCTTAGATGCAGAACATATTGCCATCAGGTCTCTTTCAGAGTACACAGCAGAGAATCTCCTGTTTTTTTTTTTTTCAATTCCCTTCTTACCATCAAATATTCTGTAAGAGTTGCTAGGAGCTAGATTGGCAGTGTTCAGCCTCAAAATGATTTCCTGCGCTGCTCAGGAGTCCCTGGTCAGGGGTAAGCCTGTGAGATCTGATAAAAGCAGGAGATGCTTTGAGGAACAGTGGCAACCTGAAATCACTAAAAAACCTGAGGTTAAGGAATTTACACTAAAGGGAGCAGAGTGTAGTCTGAGTTAACATATTTCATGTCAGCTCCAGCTAGTCTCTTTTAAAAAATTCTTAAAATTTGTACCTCCTGAATCGTATGTGTCTCGGGATGTGAAGAGGTAACATTATTACCATCCATCATTAAATCCACTGACTGTCAAACTTATCACCTTGACACTTTAATGATCCTTAAGATGTCCTTGTAAAAGCTGGGTACCATGGCAACCAGTCAAACACAAGGCCTTGGCATTGCTGAACTTCTCTTAATAAATCAGGCATAATTGGCATCTATGTATTATAATAAATTAAAAGTTATTCAACTGGAATGATTTTTTATTGTACAATATTAAGTCATTAAGTTTGCTGTTCTGATGTCTCCTTTGCGATATAATCCCTGTGTGTGCTTTTTAACACAGATTTTATCTTCTCCCCACAAGATATAACTGGGGGGATTTGAAGGTGCAGCAAACCAGTGTGTGGTCTGTCACCCCCAGCAATACGGGTTTAAACCAGAACCCCACTGAAATGATTTGTTCCCAAGGACCAAAGTGATTAAATTAGGCAGGTGAAAATTACCCATACATATACTCAGGACACTGCATGATCCTTCTGCAGTGATCTGTCCTTCTTCCCCTTGCCTTCAGCTTTGTCCTCCTGCTCAGCCTGCAGACCTGCACAGCAGCTGGGTTGAATTGCCGTGGCAAAGGTGGGGTGTAGCCCCCAAGAAGCACCTGGGAAAGGTGGGAGGGGATGTGCCATCCCTGTGATGCCAGTGTGCCAGCTCTGTGCCTGCTCCATGTTGACTCTGTCCTGTCCTGACTGTCTTAGGTCACCTATTGGAAAAAGTCTGGTTAGGAATTGCAAATCCTAGAAGATAGGAACATGTGGTCCCTGTAAAGCAGAGAGTATACAAAGAAAAGTGCCATACATCCAGGTTCTTCCTACCTATTTTGTCCTCTATGGCAGCACCAGCTACAGACAAGAGGGTTTGAATTCATTTCCTTTGTGTTGCAAAGATCATCATGCTGTCTGTGTAGCACTTTCTGGAATCTGACCGCTTGAATGGAATAACAAATGTTGGGTGGAGAACTTGAAAGCACATTAAAAATATTCCCAATACAGAATGAATAGGGCTAGTTGTTAACTGTCATCTCCTTCCTTTCTTTAAAGATATTTTATTTTATTGATTTTCTGAATGGGTCCTTCATGTCACAGAGCTATAAGGTATTTCAAAAATTAATTATTTTGCCCATAGGATGACTACAGTGGGAGCCATGGGAAATTTCCATTTGTTTTCTGCAGATTTTGATTTTTAAATGTCTGAATTTTAAAGCATAAATCTATTCTGTTAATGAGACTGAGAAACAGAAAAAGAGGATTTTTCATTGTACTGTATCACACTGGCCGGCTACAGAAAAAGACCAGGAGAATGAATTCACAGTGATAATACCAGATGCATTCATGGGAAACCAGAGACTTTTCAGGTTCTCAGTTAAGTCACTGTGAGCTCTAGCTGGACTGAGGTCTGCCTGAAATCTTACTTGTTACCTTGCCTGACCAGATTTTGTGACTCTGTACTGATTTGTGTGCCATGTTCAGTTTTCTCTTAATGCCACAGTGGTGGCTTTCTGACCTTCCTCTGATTTGATGCTGAAAATCAATAAAGTCAGAAGAACTGCTCCTTTAGACATGTTTGTTCATCTGTTAAGTGGCAAGGAAATCATGTGTGAGTGCTCTTCTCGTGGGCACAAGGTCTCTTTGTACACAGTGTGTACACAATGTGGCACATTGACAGCAGCACGTTTCTGGATAGGTCTGCATTACACATGCCTAAGAAGTCCTCAACACAGCAGAGTATTTGTGAATATACTTACTTTGAAACCTCTTTCAGTGTTTCACTGATAGAAAAAAACTGCTAATACTTAAGCAGGTGTTTATCTGGACTGCTGAGCTAATTAAGACTGGTCGTCTAGACAGTGAAGCTAAGTCAAAACATAAACATCTACCTATGTGTCATTGTGATTTTAACTATTATCCTGATTGCCCTTCATGCCCAGTTGTTTCTTAGGCTTTCCAACTGTGTTTTATATTCAGGTATCAGCTCTCAAGGACAAAGAGAGGGTCTGAGTTTTGGTGACAAACAGCTCTAGCACACTTGAAGATGCTCAATAAGAATGTTAATCATTAAAAGGATGTTAATAATTCCCTTCTTCCACCACTACTGTGCAGTTGTATCAGAGAGTACAATAGTTGAGAGCAATAAAATAAAAATCTATCATTGATCACAATAACCTGATCAATACACAAATATTTTAAAGTGCAAAGGTTGTTGAAATATGTTATCAACAATTTTATTTTAAAAATCTTCTTATTAATATAGGATCAAAATCTAAAGAAAATTGAATTTGGTTACTGAAATTTATGTTTTAAACTGAGACCTAATTTTAGATGTCTTCAATTCCTCAAAAACCTGATTTATTGCCCCAAATTCAAAAGGTGACAGAATTGAAAAAATAGTATTTTCATTTCCTTAGTCTTATATAAACTTTTACTTAAAGTATTTTGGATCCTGATACACAAAGACTAATGCTTGCCCACAGAGAAATAAGAAGATCCCAAAGAAAAATGCAATGCTAGTACAGTACATTTTGCCACAGTAACGCCTAGCATGATAGATGCTGGTATTTAAAATTAAAGTTCTGAGAGGTGCTGCTTACAAATATTTTAAGGATGGTTTTAGCATATTTTTCCACACTCTGTTGCAACTCACTGCTTTCACAATTCCTTTCACTACTGAAGAACTTTGCTTGTGAAGCACTTGTGGAGCTGTTGTGCACTACAGAAAAGAAGGACATTGTGAAATGGTGGAGGAGAAAGACCAATGTAGAACAGAGATCTGCACAAGAAGATCTTTCCAGTTTAAGTGGTGGCTTAGGACTGGAATAAGAGCATTTTGACTGTAGAGTTTTGTTACTGGATCCCTTGTTTCTGCAGAGACAAGTATTTGTTTGAGTATATTAATGCACTTCTTATCACATCTGAGGTACCTTAGCTGAGCTCAAGCTGTTTCTGCATACTAGCAAGAGTTTCCAAATATCACCTTTCCAAATATTTATTTCTTTATTTTTATGTTTCTTCTTCTTTTTTTTTCTAAAGAGGAACTGCTGCTTTAGTTGTACCAGGAATTCTTATGTTCAGCAATTTCTGCTGACCTCTACATTAAAATGTTCACTTTGATCTAATGTATCTAATGGAGGGATGATTATCAGGTTGCTATGTGAGATAATTTATAAAAAGCTAGTGCTTTCCACCATATCCACCATTTAGGAACCGTAGCCCAGCACTTCAGTAGATGCTCTGCTTCAGGCTTGCTACTCGTGTTTCTTTTGAGTGTGGCATTTTGGTCCTTTAGAAACAGACCTTTTATTAAAATGCAATGAAGGTAAGCAAAAGCCTTAAAATATGAAATACGTGTGCCCTGATGAAGCTGCTGTCAGTAATGCTGATAATGAGGGATACAGACTGCCTGCGCATCAGTGGATTTTACATTTTATTACTAATAATTTAAGTGCCTACTTTATTAGAAATTTCATTGGTTATATAAAAATGGAAGGAAGGAGTGAGAAAATAGTATGTGATGCGTGGTAGCACATCACTCAACCTCTTGCCTACACCAGTGTTTCTGTTCATGGCTCCCTTTGCAACCAACCTTTTTCTTTTTTAATAGAAGCAGAAAAGCTTGTGTCTGGCAGCCTCTGCTTTTGACTGTGCTTTAATTCACTGTACACCAGCAGGTGTCCAATACTCAATTCTTGATGCTTATATATTGTGTTTCATCTGCTGTCATCCTCAGAGCTAAAAAGTGATGGTCCTCAGTTCAAGTTTTATATCTGTGTAGGAGAGCAGAAGTGTGAACTGCAAGTGCAGCTGGTACAGACCCAAGAGACATAGCTTTGATCTGGTTAGTTTCCAATTCCAGCTTCCAGCACCAGTTGCAGCCTCCCAGTATGAGGGAAGGCTCATACAACCCCCGCAGAAGGGGATTGTTCTGGGCTTGAGCTCAGCTCGGTCTCTTCCCCCCAAGCTGAGGTCTTGTTGCATCAATAGAATATACCTGATTTTCCCAAAAGCTGCACAATCTGAATGGCTTCTTATCTGGGTGCTCCAGGTATTCTAAGGGAGCAGAAAATGGCTGTTGGGTAAAACTGTGAAGAGGCAATGATTGTTTTAATTCTTTGTTTGTTTTCTCCTTCCATAACAAGATCTGAGTTGTGGGTTGCCAGTATCTTTCTTGTACTGTGTGTGGGTAAAAGTGTGTGACAAGGATGGCTGTAAATAATTTTACACTTAATCAGGTTCCGATGCATGCAGGCTGTGTCTTCCATATTTGTGTTTTCTGTGTTGTATGCTTTTAACTCAAGGGAATTTCCTCTCCCTGAGTGGAAGGTAAGTGCTCTGTCCTCCAAACTCTGGCAGGACTCACCCTGCAACTCCTGAGAGCAATGTTGTCCTCATGTTTTCTTTCTCCTTTCCCATATCTGAAATCAATTACTTTAAGGAAAAAAAAAAATTGTAGTTTTATTTTGAATTCTTGCATGGGAGTACCAAACACATAATTAGGTGTGGACATATTAGAATTGTTTCAGGCTGGTCTGTCGGTAAAAATCTGTCCAGAAGCCATATTCACTGCTCCCAAGATAGGATTTCCCTTCCCTGTGGTATGCAGCACTACACACTGAGCTGAGCCTCCTCTAGGAGCTCTTGGGAGAGAGCAGGCAAAGTACACAATTCCCACATTCCTCTTGTGACAAGGCTCTTGCAGTTGCACCGATTTTCCTACACACGAACTGCAGGACAGAGCTCAAGCATACCATCAAAACCAAGAAAAAGCTCTTTTTTTTTTTTTTCCTTAGGCAAGTATTTAAGGCCTAAACCCTCTCTTTTACCCTTTAGAACTCATGTAAATAAAAACCTAAGGATTTTAAACAGTTTTCTTATCCAAGCAGAAACGAAAGTAAGCAAAAATAAGCCACAGCCAAGTTGTTGATTTCTTTTTTTTTCCTTCCCTTGAAAGAGCTGAAATTACTCTTAAGCTTTGGGACATATTTGTAGGACTTCATGGAGGATTTTGTCCTGTGCACGAGGAAGAGCAGCAAAAGAGAAATCAGGTACTCTTAGTTAAAAATGCTTCTAAATCAAGTTGCTCTGGTTAGCATATTTGTTCATCACCACGTATCTGAATGTGTTGTGTTTGTTTGAAATTAGTAATTGTTGAGTAATGGTGAAAAGGTGTCTTTTTGCTTTTACCAGTAAGAGATATTTAGAATACCCACATCCCCTCATCATGCTACAATACCATTGTCACTTTTATCATGAAAGAATTATGTATCTCTGTATATGAAAAATGTATTCTAGAACTACTCTGAATTCGTTTTTAATGTACTGTGACCTTGAATTGCCCCAGGATATTAATGCTAAATGATTACTTCTGAATGCTTTTTGAATAGCTGCACAGAGCAATTAAATGCACCATACATCACACATGACATAGTTAAACGCCTCTTCTGGTCAAGGAACCTAAACAATTCTTTCAAATGATGGTAATTCCATATTGCTAAAGATGAAGAAAAAAAGAGAAGTAATTTGTTAGCATTAAGATAAGCGCAACCTGGAAGAGGTTATAACCTTTGCCTGAGATGGAACAAAATAAAAAGATTTTTGTTATGGTGATCTTCAAGGAAGATCAATGCAAAATCAAAGCACCATCACACTGCATTTTCTCTCTAGACAAAGGGAGCAATAGTAAAAAATCCCTCACTTTTTGACAAGTTGCCATTTCTTTTACTGTAAAATAAAAGAATAACAAATATGGCTCATAAAATGGGTATAGAATGTGGACACTGCTATTATGTATATTATGTTGCACAGCAGCTGATTTAAGAATGTGGAATGACGTAAATCTGATCTTTGAAAAACCTTCTAATAGAATTAGTGAAGTTGAGAAGTGATCACAGGAGCCAAGATTAATTTGATAACTGGAGCAAAAAGAACATTTTGCTTGGGTCACTGCTTCAAATCTGACCTGGTTACTTGGAAATATGTGCTACTTCAAATGCAGTGGGAATTTTGGGCCAAGTCAGAGCAGACACATCACCCCTCTTGATATTCAGTGGGTATAGACACTGAGTGTGACTGTTTCTGCGTGTTCTCAAAAATCAGCCCAATTGTTTATATTACACATCACACACTGGTGACAAGTGCCTGATAGACTCAGCTTTCAGACTGCCCCTCAGCACATGCTCCACACCATTTCCTCACCTCTAGCCTGGTTCCTGGCAGCAATTCCCACCCCAAGGTGAAGCTGCAGCACCCCTGTCCTTATTTCCCTTCCCAGTTTCCCCCTGGAGCTTTGCTGAGGTTGAGACATCATTGTGTGTCAGGCGAACCATCTAAACCACAAAAATATTAAAGGCAAATACATGTTGACCTTGAAAATAACTCCCGAGTAATTCCAAGAAATTGAGTAAGGTCCTGGAAAAAAATACCAAAGCGTATATAGAGCATCCTTTGTACAAAATTTCCAGCTTTTGCTGGTGTTTCTTCTCAAGTTTGGGAGTGGGATGGATTGTGTGTGGTGATGTCCAAAGGATGAAGAGGGTTAAGGAAGTAGGACTGTAAAGCTCTGGTAAACAGGGTAGGTTTGGGAACTTGGCTTTGTTACCTGTGTGCTACAGAGCCCCAGGGCATTGCTGGGGAAAGGTGGTGGTGGGCAGGCAGAGAAGATGATTGCTGGAGGCAGCAGTTCATCGCAGCAGATCATTACAGCAGTCCTGCAGCACAAGAGAAACCCAGAAGAGGTATGTTAAATTAGGAATTAATTTCTCTCCACATATGCTTTAACTTCCATACACCGAGAAGAAACAATCCAATAAGTTCCAGAAGCAGATGCTGGGGGAGTATAGGGAGTGAGAGCCACCATTCTTACGGGTATTGGTGATTCAGCTCTAAGATAGTTTTCACTGCCTGTTTTCAGTGTGAGGAAGCTCACTGTTGAATGACAGGATTAGAGTGTGAAGACAAGCGATATGTGCTTTATAAAAGGAGAAAAAATATTTTATGATAAAACAGATTTGGTGCTCCAGCTACTAAAATCAGCTGCTATGCAATGAAATCTGCATTATGGCTGCATGTCCCATGTTAGCCAGTGAGGATGTAGGCGTTAACGTTTTTGAAAAGTTTGAGCACGAGTTAGACTAGCCCAAGGCAAGCAGAACATGCATGACTGGCACTTGTATGGCAGGTAATCCAAGCTGATACTGACCTTGACAACATTACATGACAATATTTTTACTAGAGGAAACTGACCTTGAGTTTCTCAGCAGTACTAGATTCCAGCAGGCTTCCCTGCAGTGCAAGGACAGCACGGTCCTGTTCTTTTCATTGTGGAGTTTGGAAGTGTTTGGTGTGGTCAGCACAACTACCTCTCCCTGTTCTGTCCCTGGTCTTTGTTTGTATCACCATGACCTTCATGGCATCTGTTAGATTGGGACTTGTCTTTGCAGGTGTATGTGGAAAAGAAAGCATTCTGGGGAACATTTCTTGTTTAGTGGTTTGCAGAAGGGGTAGTGATCATTGTAAGCTATATATGCAAAATAACTGGGGAGAAAATTTTCAAAGACAAGGAGGAGGAAAGACTGATGCCCTTCAGCTGCCTATGCTTCACTAGAAGATGGCAACCTCTGCTTCACTAGAAGATGGCAACCTTTGCTGTTCAACTGGTGTACTCTGTGCACCCCTGTCAGCCACAGACTGCTCCAGAACACATCTTCTTTGTAGGGACTCCTGTAGGACTGGTTTTATCTTCATTTGCTGTGACTAATATACTAAAATTGGGCTATGTTTTATGGCTTTGTCTGTTTCCCCACCCTGATTTGCTGTTAATCTTTTGCTTTGCTAATCTGAAAAAAACCAAACAAACCAAACCCAGCCAAAACCTGGCATGAAGCATTTTTAACTGTGATTTAATTGATGAAGATGTCAATGATAAAGATATAATTTCATTTTTGATTCCTTCTTTGGAAAAAGTAAAGCTTCATGAAATGTGATTCCACACAGCAGGCATCAGGAAAAGAGTAAACAAAAGGTAGAGATTACTAGAAGCTGGTTTTACGGGGCAGAGTCAGATTGTAAATCACCTTTGTTAGCCCTAAATGAGAGTAATAGCTTTTGAGGGGGCAGGTTTTTCTTACCTGAAGTATTGCAGAAGTTTCTGGTGTGATGATCTCCATGCAGTCTGGAAAGGATTGGTACTCTTTGCCTTTATTAAAAAAATCGTAAATTAATCAGTCTTTTCTTCTCCCATTTGTATTCACTGTACGCAACCTTCTTTGGGAACTGTGCAGTCTAAGGATGGAGACCCCATCAGGAATCTCTATGAGCAACTGGGAATCTGTTTCCTGTTGTTTAGCTGGCAGAACTGACAAAATCAGTCTTCTCATCTTTCTCCATTAATTTCTCTCTCTGTCCCATAACTGTGTGTAGAATAATTAGCTAATGGGACTAATTCTGTTTTCATTTACACACATGTCATTATGTGTGATACCTGATGAGATCAATGAAATCAAATAAACCTGAGGAAACTGCTGAGGTCAGAACCACAGACAGTATTTGAAAACCAATAAGTGCAATCCTTCATCCGGGATCTGGACTCATTTGATTTTTTCTGTGTTTCTTGTGCATTCCCAGCAACCACTTTTTTTCCTTTTCTCTGAGTATAATCAGCACTGCTCAGTGTTATTATCTCAGTTTTGTCTCCGTTCAATGACATTATTACATTGTTCAACATCATTATTCCAGAAATACAGCCACTTCAATAAATGGATGGGCAGTTATGGTGCTTGACTGTACCACAACAATAACATCGCCCAGAACAAAATGAAATTGTTCTTTCTGCTGTTCTGCAACTGTCAGGCAATTTTGAAAAGGAGGAATAGGTCACAGTTCGGCAGCTATCAGTTGAAGATTTCTGGGGTAAGAAAAAGACCAATGGTTTGACATGTAGGAACTCTACTGAAGTAGTTTTTCCCAATTATTTCAAAATTAATTTTGATATATTTTCTGTATTTTTGGTAGGTCACTTTAATGTAAACTTTAGAATTAAGTCTAGCTTTCTTGTTTTTAAAGTTAACACAATTCATCATAATCCCCCATTTTCTCATTTCTTCTTGGACATAGAATATTTTTCTAAAACTATTTTGAGTCTGAAGATTATTTTCAGTACTGGTATTGGCTTCACTTCTACATATAATTTTTATCTCCTAAGCTATTAAAACTTTATTATTATCATTACAGTAATGTGGTGACCAGAACTGAACACAAAACTCTCAACTCCCTGCCAGAGCCTTATATAATAGGAGAACAATGGATGAATGTTGTTAATTTTAAATGCAAAATTATAAATCAATTACAGTGATGGCAAAAGCCCTTCGTGACATGCCACAATTTACTTTCAAAGACATTTAAACCTATTTCACATGCTGAACAACCTGTAATAAATTATGATTTTTTTTTCTCCTGAAATGAAGCTATAATTATGACAGTTGAATTCTTGTTCTAAGAAATAAGGTGGCATTTAATTCCTTGAGAACAAATGACACTCACAAAAGAACAGTTAATTATTCTCAGCTGCAAAAA